>JABASD010000406.1:0-80357 GCA_019776165.1 Pogonognathellus flavescens
TCGAGTTATCGTGTCGCCAGACAGACAGACAGACAGACAGACCGACAGACCGACAGACATATCGGGCACATAAGACCTCGTGAGGTCTAAAACTAATTTGTAGAGTGTGTACAAAGAAAACTTAATTATCGTATCAAATTCAGTCCATTTTGTATGTATGTGTATATAGTAAGTAGTCCAGTTCTGCGTGCTTTCGCTCGTGAGCTTTAGCTTTGTGAGTCCTCAATTAAATAGCAAGTGAAAAGTCATTGGGAGAGATCTGAATTGAGCCGATACAAAATAAAACCATTGGTAGGTATACGTAGGATGAAAAGTGAAAACATGCCAACAACTTTGGTTCTTTGGTCTGTTTCTCCGAAAGCAATCACTGCAATCACAGTCACTTCTCATTTTGTTGCACCTTTCCCTCTCGGAAACTTTCTTCTTATCATTTTATCTTATCCGCCAGAAAAGTTTTTCCTCTTACCATTTTTTACATTGTCAATTGTAGCTGCTACTACGTGTGCATCTATATCGGTACCTATAGATTGCTTATTTATTTTTTCTTTTATTTCCATCTCCCTTAACGATTTCCAACACTTTATAGACAGAAAGTAAGCATTTGAAAGAAGTAATATTGATTTGCTTTGGTGAAAGCATTCTGACTTCCATTATGTGGAACAACTTTCACTGGAGTTTCCCTAGGGCAGTCTCCAGTCTATATATATACCACACACAGAGAGCTACCTAGGTTGATGTGCAAGTAAGTAGCAAAAATACTTGTCCATAAATGTAGCGTGCAACAAAAGAGAAGGCAAGTGAGTAGAAACAAGTAATAGAAAAGTCACAGTAACACAATTTTTTCGTTGTAGTTCGATTCCATGTTGTGTGTTCGTTTTTGTTCCGTTTCCACTATATTTACTACTCGTTGACATTACAGTTACTACTTGAAGAAATAAAAGTTAAAACGACTGCCTTGAATGTACCTAAATGCATAATGCAGCTTTACAGTAAGTACATAACTATATGGTAGATACCTGCGTAGAATATAACTCTTTCTCTGACTCGGTTGTGTCACAGACTGCAGTTTTCTTATTATTATTTATTTGGCGAAGGTACCTTGGCCCAAAACTCCTTTGCTTGAACAATACGTAACATCGCTTTGACAATTCATGTGCATATACTCATTCAGGAGTTTGTATTTACTTTTAGGAAGCATTTTCTTGTATAAGAAGGAATAAAACTCACAAATTCAGTTTACGAAAGTCCAGCCGGAGTTTTTGAAAGCAACACATGCATTATGTACACTCTTTCTTCAGTTCACGTGTGAATATCTCACTTAGTCTCCAGCCTGGTCCTTCCAGCTATAGTTTTCACCATAGTTTCCCCATTCCATGAAAACAATTCAAAATTCTACACCTGTCTTCTACTGCCTACTCACCTAGACTCACATTAAGACTATATGGCTCACCATAGCCTCCACCATATTTATATACCATACCTATATATACGCAGTCATAGTTATGTTTGCCATTGTGTTCGTCTGCTGCTGCTGCCTTTGCTATATATATCTACGTACTTTATACTGTGTTTCTGTTCATCGTATGGCACGGCATGACATTAAGTATTCTCCACATCGACACTCTTCGACTAACTCTCAAGTGCGCCCCAACGGAAATTCTCCAGCATCGGTTTTTTGTCGAGTCTTCTACAGAGTTGCACGATAATCATTCTAACAGTACGTACAACGACTGTGTACTACACTCCTGGCTTGTACGACACTACTGCTGCCAGTATACTTAATGAACTCAAGTTGTAATTCCAAGTATATTGAATTAATGCGTAGGAGAGAAGGCAAGTTCTAGTCATTCACGGTGGAAGACAAGCACAACTTGAGACAAATTACACAAAGACAATGGCCACGTCATTGCATTTCCCTTCTTGTTCATGCCCTTGTGCTGATAATTCAACGAGTACACTCAGAGAACATTTAACATAATACAATACGTGTGTGCTACTCTAATAATGTTGCTACAAGATGAAGCACCGTAGTTATAATACTCTACAGTAATACTAGAAGTGTGTTACAGCCTCACTATTAAAGACGCAGAAGTCCTATAAAATAGAGAACCGAAGAGGAAAGTTACTTGAGTTTTCGCTAAACTAAATACAAACAAGGATGCTTGAATAATACAAGCCATACTGAAATAAATGGCAAAGTCTGCAAGCTTCTTGTTTGCTTCCATTATTTAGTGATGACTTAATTAGCTCGAATTACTGCACAACCCTTCATTCCTCTCTACACTCTAACCAAAGAAACAGTAAACGAACTCAGCTGCATATTACACACTGCTACTACTTCAACCTCTCCTACACAAGAACATCGGGAAAGGGAGTCGTAGTGGCAGTGGGTATTTGTCTTTTAAACTATTGTCAGCTCTCTCAAGTTACGTTAAGGGCTCCACAGCGAATTACTGCGTTGAATTCTGCTTTTACGGAAATGCCACCGACTATTTACCACTGTCTGTTGATTTGTGTCTTTTACTCCACATGTCTTGATCTCACTGGTGAAATTCACATTGATTCAATTGCTCCTTAATTAAGTGCTAAGTAACTAAGCTCGTTCTGATACGAAGACGACTACTTCAGTTCTAAAAGCAAGTAAAGGGAGTAGTAGTAAATAGGACAAGTGGGTTAAGTAAAGACTTCAGTTCGGGTGTACTTGTAAAAACAGATTGGTTGAAAGCAATAGTAAGTCAGTAATGAGTTGTAACTTTGAATTCCATGAAATATCCGTTACTACTACTACTACTTATACAACCGGTTTTGTCTACCACCATAACCACACCATTAAGCCATCGAAATTGTGTGCAGTACTAATTTAATCATTTGTTTGTCTCTTTATATAGACCACACATTTCACTAACCCTGGTTGAAATCAAAAGTGGGAGTTACTTATTAGTGCTAGTTGAAGTCGCGGTAAAGAAGGCAGAGAAATGGGAAGTATACATAGTTAAAGTGGCAGGAATAACAATAATATAAGGACATAAGACCAGCGGTTGCCTCAATTGATATCCAAAGAAGTTTCCCGACTTAATAGAGCAAATCAAACGAAGCCAGACTTGACTAAAGGCAAAGACAAGGAGTAGGCTGAATCCGAAAGATTCAATTGCAATTGTTCACTCAACTAGTTACATTTGATCTTATGTAAGCTGAGACTTTGAGTCTCTTTTGCGTCCCTTCCTATCTGTGATGTTGTTGGAAGAGACGAGCTCAAAGGCGAAAGCAATGCTGGAGAGAGTCAAGTCAAGTTAAAATCTAAAGCCCAAGTCAACTTTCCTCAAGGAACCAATAGTTCTTACAGAATTTTTGCCCTTTTACTTTTATTGAAAAGGAATTCCACAAATCCTTGGGGACAATTTGACCCGAATTTCGAATAAATCTAAGGAATAGAAGAAGACTGATCACTACTTACTTACCGAACACGAACTGTTAGCGTACTCGACTAAATAAAGAAAGACACACACACACACAACTTAAACTGACTTGACTCAACTCACTTTCCCTACTGTATAAACCAAATAAATGTAATTTACGTCTAAGGCTCCATAGACCTATTGACAAAAGCTGCAAAAGAGGAAGCTATCACTTTATGTTCACTTATTGTTAGATGTCTATGCAACAATGCAAGTAGTAGTACATTAAATGGATGGTAGAAGAAGAGACATCATCGTACATTATTTCCTTATGTTCGTTCGTTCTTTCTATATATATGGTGTTTCCCTTCGTATTATTCGAAACTGACTGAGATTTATACGAGCAGAGCAAATCAGTCACTCAACTCACTTTGGTTTGGCCCGAATGTGATTCATGATTTAGTGTAGATGTAGCTAAAGTAAGAAAAAGAGTTAATGATTTTATCTTCCACACTTATATCCGGAGTGGCTTGACTTGACTTGCTGTATACTTCTGGCTGTGAGTTTTCTACACACACGCAACACTTTCTCCGTCAGAATGGAATCTTCCTAAAATCATTCGTGTCCATCGAAATACACATTCCTCTTTGTCCTTACTTTACACGGAAAGTGTGTATATATGCATGTCTTGTGTTTCTTCCTTCATTTCTTCACATTCGTGTATATATGATGAAGGCGACGAAGAAAAAAGCAAGTGTGCAATCTTATGTGAGTTGCCGTCCCTTGGTGACAACGCAGATCGAAAGATTCTTCCATTTATTCCCATCAGAATCCTATCCAATCACTTCCTATTTTTTATCTTTTTTTCTTTCTCTACATCCACAAATCTTTTTTTCTTTTCTTGACTTTCACTCTCGTACTCATGTTCAATTGTCAATAGGTACTTACATTCCTTTTACTACCTCAAACATACATTTTTTTGGTCAAGTGACTTATCTTTGAAAACTTTGGGGTCAGAATTACACGATCAGTAAAAGGAATGCTGGTATACATGTTGGTTTTAACATGCCTTCCATTACAGTTGATTTTGACACTGAGTGTGATAACGATTACAGAAACTTGTGCATGAAAAACCTCACAAATGATCGCATAAAACCATATAAAGGCTTTTTATGCATTACCAGCTTTACACAATCGAACTGTAACGGAAATAGAACAAGTCCCTATAGTTCGTATATTATAAACACAAGTACTATACATCTGACAAAGACACGCAAAAAATCTTTAAGTACACAAAATGTACTATACGCGTTATATAAATATACCAGAAGGAAATGTACATAAATGTAATACATTGGTAGAAAAGCGGAGTTTTAGAAATATTACAGGAACTATTTGTACAAGATGATATTGAGTAAGTAAGGTTGACTTACCGATTTGTCATTTCAATCTCTTGTAGAATTTGGATGGTTTCGTTTGCACTAGAGATTTGCCTCACCACATCAATACGGAGAGACTCGTTCGTGAAGGATAAATCTTGAAATATCGACTGGAGCCGGAGCAAGCCTGCAACACAATTCAACAGAGCATTTTAAAAGAGTCTTTGTGGTGAGATAGTAGTTACACATACTAGCACCATTACGATGTTCATGTTATGTTCATAGTCTGCCATGGTCATTCTTTACGCACTCTAAGCTTAGCTATCGGATCCTCAATGACTGCACAGGGCTTTCCTCCGCCGATATATACTTTCCCCATAAAAGCATACACACCACCAAATCTCCCACATTTTTTCCTCTACAGATGCCACACTCAAAATCAACAATCCATGATAATTTCTCATTCTCCTCCGTTCTGATTTAGCAGCATGACAATGGCGAAATGAAAAATGAAAGTTTGTGATAGACATTTAAAGGGAGAATTAAGTGACGTAAAGTAAATGAAGGGTGGCAAATGGAAGCTAATGGCATATGGTGACCGTTTCCACTGGTGTGGGGTGTTGTCATATCGTTTCGACACAACACGACACGATCCGTTACTTTGAACCAGAGAGCCGTCACCATTCACTTCTCTTTACTTTGGTATAGTGGTTGTCACATTGCACACCCTATAAGTGCACTACTTCCTACGGGTATTCACTACTTTACTTTCTCACTGCTTTCTCTATCACCCACTTCCCATAGGCTATTGTCATCTCATTCTCACTCCAAGCCATAATACTACATCCCATGACCGAGCCTTATTCTCATATGTGCAAAGTGCGTAACGTAATACAATTATAATGGCGTATTTCACAGTACCCCCAAGCTATTTTTAGAAATTGCCTCTTTTCGTTCGTCGTGTCCCGATATAGTAAGAAGATACGTACGTAGAGTAGGAAGCATGTAAAATGTAACTTATATCACAGCGTACATCTGAAATTCATGCTTGTTACGATAAAAGCCTGAAGACTCCATTTCAGCTCCTCCACTGCCTACATTCATGCACACATAAAAGAAGCTATAATGTCTACATGTTCTCTACAAGTACAGATACTACCTACACACAAAAGTCGGTCTATGTTAAGTCACACTCACACATTCAGTCAAAGACGTGGCTTTCGTTATACCCGGTTCGTCTTCCAAGTATTGGTACGTAGCATAGAAAGATACGAGAAGCCGCGCATTAGCATCCTTGTAAAACACGACCATTTACAAGTACACTCACTTTCATCTAATTAGCTAACAGCATACGCATTTCCATTCTATCCACTACGTCTACTTGTAGTACCGTGCTACAAAAGAGAATGTAATGTAAGCTAAGCCTAATGTGTGACATGATGCAACATAAAGTTTCTCTTTCCCTATGTATTATGTACATCACATCCCATTGTATTGCATCGTTTCCCTACGTGTCGCCTTCAATAGCCATCCACACGGGCTACAGTAGTCTCTTTGTGAAATTAACTCTGCCGTGGGATTCGCTACTGAATGTCATTCACGAAACTTAGCCAAGAGTGACAATGTCTACTAAATACGAATGCGATTACTAGAAATTGCAAAAATAACACTGCCAATGAACAATTGTCCGTAGTCTCAAGCACATACAAGCTATTACATAAAACGAAGCAAATGATTAGGTTACATCTTCAAGAAAATGTTTATTGAGTGTAGAGCACCTATGTATTTTTATATACCTTAAACTGCCAATAAAAGATACGTCTTTAACGAGATTGTTTTACAATTGTTGCTGTTCATCTGCTTACAAAAGTGTTTTATTATGAGTATCGTATACATTTCTCCTTCTTATAGTTATAGTGTTTTGCTTAGGATGAATTAATTAGCGCTTAAAGGACTGAATTGTTTAGTTTGTTAAGAGTGCGAATGTCAGTTAGATAAAAAGAGAAAAGGAAGTCAATCAACTAAAAGGGAATGTTCATATTAGAATTACATTATGCATCCTATATCCGAATGTCAGCTCGAACACATTCCTTTCACTGGCTTTCGCATTGGCACTAAACATAATAGTTTACAATTGGAGATTTCTCAGAGGTATGTTCAGGGTTTTCGATTCACCAGTTGTATACCGTAACTTTTGATTTTGTAAAACCCTGTAAAGTTATTTCGCTGATCCGTTAGAAGCTCAAAGCCTTTTACAGCAGAAAAAACACGGAAATGATTCGGATTCGGACATAACGTAACGTAGTGTTCCTTAGAACTTCACAGACTGCAGCCAAACAGTTTTACGAGCAATATTTTCCAGCTTTTTATATAAATGGAATAAGCCGTTTGCCACGATATGTGCCAGTACCCACAACAACAACGTTCGTATTTATCTGCAGGCTCGTGCATGTACGACTATATTCATGTAAGAAGAAAAAGGACTCATCCTTTTCGTTTTTACAACATGCCAAGGTACCATTTACCATGGAGCGGCAGAACTATAGCTATAAACGACTAATACACAAACAGCAGTATATTCTGTTTTATTCCACTGTTTATTCTCTCTCTCTGTCTCTGACCAACCAACCAGACCAAGATCCACATTTCTGTTGCTGGGATTTAAGCTTAAAGAGAACTACATGCTATACATAGCAGAGAGTAGTGGCATAGTGGTAGTCGTATAGTAGTAGTAGTAGTGGCGTCTGGATTTGTGATTCTTTAGTAGGTACTACTAGTGTAGTAGTAGTTTGCAGTATTGTTAGACATATCTATCCATTCGTTTTTGCCATTTTCCTTTCTCCATTTCGTGTCGTCTTGAGTGGAAACAAAAGCTGATCCGATGTGAGAACCTTGGTAGTAGTAGTATGTCTTTCTCTCCCTCGTAGCTGTGCCAATTCAAACTACTACTACATAGGACAAGAAAAGGCGTAAATGGTAAAAGGACTTGTGTGTTGTTCTTGAATCTTGATTGTGAGAAAGACTTCCTGCTCAAGTCAATTCGAAGCTTTTGCTGTGTACACGAATCCATTCTCTTTCTCTCCGACATTACAACACACAGTCCAGTCCAGCAGACGCTCAATGGCTACTTACACTGCACAAAAATAATACGTCTCCCGTCGACTTGGCTTTCTTAAATCTATCTGTCTTTATATACAGTCGAACAGCTATTTCCAGTGTTTCGAACGTAAATTTTGTTGAAGATGAGCAATTTTTAGAATTTGGTTGAAATAAAGTAGTAAAGTTGGAAATCAATGATGTAACTGTTAGTAGACTGACTGAGCAATACGGACTTTACGTAACTATTCGTGAAGTATAATAAATTACTGAGCTTCAACGATAACAAAGCTTGCAGAAGAATAGATTTTTTCAAAGGAAAATATAAAACATTGTGTATCCTCCTCTTGTATTACTGAAGCAGCAAAGCAAAGCAATAGTAGCTACTGTTGTAGATGGACAGCTTAACTCAAGTCAGTTGAGTTCTCTCTGACTGCTCTCTCTCAAAAAGAGTAGTATCCTTTCTTACACTTCAGTGGTTCTTATCTGGCTGCCCGCTAAGAGTGCGTACAAGTGCTACAAGGCAATCCGTCTACTTTGAAGAACCGTAAGATATTTCATTTCAGTAGTTGTGATGGTGTAGGAGCGTGCAATTGTAGTTTTATCAGAGCTTTTCAACATATTCTTAGTATATGTTCTTCCTTCTATGATTTTTTCACTCAGAGAGAGAGAGAGCTCCAGACACATAATGCTTTCTGTTATATTAAAAAAATGGGGAGAAAGTGGCAGACAGCGTGTGTAGAGCACTCAAAGCTATAAATGCACTGTAACTTTTTTTACGTTGTTGTTAATTCAATCTTAGCCTTGACATTTCTCGTCGCACACTAACAACGACAAAATTATGTTTAGACTTTTTTCAATACAACTACACGAGACTACCGTGCACCACTCCCGTACAAGTTTACCGGTATGTCATTCTTGAAATCTTTACAACCACGCGTCCAAGTACCATAAATTGTTAGCAAAACTTTGGCTTTCTCCTCATTCTCTTCTATGGTCTCGATTAAAGTGAATAAATTACATGAAATGAAATAAATGAAACATTTTGTGAACTTTGCGACGCAGGCAGTTAGTAGAATTCCCGAACGCAGAAAACTACTTGTACAGAAAACTCACCGCCAGCCACAGCCACAATATACTGAATTAAACTACACGATTCATACATATAAACGCAAGCAGAACGCCAACACACCTATGCATTACCAAATGTAGTAGTAATAGTAACAGTAGTTTCTTGTAATGACATTAATATAACGCTCTTTTCTATAAAAGGGAAATCAGTCATGGTGAAAGTTACAAACGGATATGTGGGAAAAGGGTTCAAAGGAAAGTCTCGGCAAAAGTGAAGAAGGTACTACTACTACCACTACTGCTACCTCTGATACATATAATATTATGTAATATCTTTAAGACAAGGAGCAAGAGGCATAGCCCTTGAGAGAGAAGACTAGAGAATCTCAATCAAGACTAGACACAATTTCACGCAAAGTGAGACTACTAGAAATTTAGCGTACAGACTAATAGGACGAAAAGAAGGAAAAGCAATGCAATGGGCTCTTGTATAACATAATGTGGCTTAAGAAACTTGAGTTAGAAGCAGACTTTACCCCAATGTGGTGTATAGTGTGAGACACAGCACTAAATAGGATATACCAATGAATAGAACACAGTTAGCACCATAGTTCTATTCCAATTCCAATCCATGAACACCACCATACACAGAATAGTACACCCACACACACAAGCCAGGACTTCTGCCATGGCAAGTGCTACTGTAGATTCTACTCTACACACAAAGACAGAAATTCAAGACGCGCTAGGATGGAATTGGATAGAAGAAGAAGAGAAGAAACCGAAAGTGAAAGTAGAGAGAGAGAGAGTGAAGGAAGATATAGAGCAATGTGTAAGACGAGGAAGGAAGTAAAGAGTAAAATAAAGGCAAGAGGAAAGAGAAGGGGCTGAGTTAGCAGACATTAACGCAACGGATTTTGCCTTGTCAGACCTACAGCAGTTTATGAGTAGAAAAACCTTCTTGCACTATTCCTTTCTGTGTTTTTCGTATCGTAGAGCAGAACTCAACTTCAAAACTAAACTACCAACTACATGGCTACATCTTCACCACCACTACACCACACAAAACCATATAAGCCTTCCTCGAAGACACACTGCTAGTACTATTGACTAATACAGCATTAAGAAGCTCGCACCCATCGTTCCAAATGTAATTTTCTTTAGTGAAGGAAGAATGTTTGTATGTACAGTATGTAGTCGTAGTAGTGGTGGTGGTGGTAGTATTGGGCACTGTAAAGTATCACTATTCCTGGAACATTGCCCCCTTCGTAGTATTTCCCACTAGAAACAATTCTGAAATATCATAGAAAGTCTTTTGTTCCTATTAAGTTACAAGCGACCTTCATGCATATCATTAATCTCTTTGTGTAGACTTAATTTGAGAACAATGAAAGGAAGAGTGCGAGGATCTTTGTATGAGGTTATGGCTGCGTGCATTATGAAAGAAGAAGAAGAATGAAATAAGTTGTGCTTTTCCGTGTATTATGTATGGATGGAGATCTGTAGAGGCGTCTTGTCATATCCTTCACCATATTTCACACGCAATAATGCCGTTTGGCCCATTCTCATCGCAAATAAAAACAGGAAATGGCCCAAATGGTCGTCGTCATGTGTGTGAATCCATCTGATTTCACATATCTCCAGTATAAATAAGTGCCTTGCTTTTGCTTTGTGTGCATCCGAACTCTAGACACAGTCTGAGGACTACAGAAACTACAGATAGCTTTCTCGTACGTACATTCTCCCTCTCCATTCTCGTTTGGATTGTGATGGTTGCATCAAAGTCTTTGCTTTCTCTTACATTCCATCAGTTCTTAGTACATCAGTATGTGATGCGATGGGATCTCATCTCATCTCATCCTTTTTCTTATGCCTCACAAATAGTCTTTACTACATTCATACATTCACTTCACTACGTTCATGCCATTGGGTGAGTGAGAAGCGACGATGATGCTACTGCTACTACTCCGACTATTACCACCACTACTCTCCAGAACTTGTCTCTTTTACTTTTGCTCGGTTATCCCAGCCTATTACTATAAGCCGTGAGAGTAACAGACCATACATAAATATAGCAAGACAGCAAGAATCGTAAGGCAGAGAGAACAGCCAAGAAGGAGAGTCAAGACAAACAGGAGGCAAAGGCAACGAGAGAGAAAACGAATGTGATGGGAAAGGATGTGATGTGAGTCGATTCTGCTGCCACTAACAGTGCCACTCAAACTTCTCATGCTCATCTTCTACTTGTGATCTGATCTCATGTGATCGCCCCATTTTCTTGGAACACCTTTTCCAATCATTCCACACATATCTACTTCACTCCAATCTTCTTTTTTCAAGAAAATATGTCATGTTCTACTGCCTTATTACTAAATATTTGCCTTTTTGCATTCGGGACTTCCATTGCACTTCAGGCCAAAATTCCGTGTGTACTGGTACTTCAAATGTACATAACAATAATATGTTGTGCAATGGTATTTTGCTGTATTTTGTTTGATGTTGCATTATTAAATCGTATTTCGAAATACGCATTTATTTTGAATTTCCTATATTTGAAAACCAGACCGAATGTTGAAAAGGAAATGAAGACTTCACTTCTTTTTATTTTATCGTACACAATATTTTATTCTTTCTTATAACACCACCACTACAGTAGAATTATATTAGGCAACACACGCGCAGATTCTCCATGCTTTAGTATACCTAATATTTTCTACTTTCATTTTCTACAGTAGTGGTGCTAAAGGTATAGAATTGTGTACTCACATGCTTACGTGTGACTGTAAACCCTATCCTTCGTCCGGTAATACGAAGAACAGTAGTAGTATGAAATTTTCCATGGAATTCCTTTTAGCAGCACATCAGAATAGGTATGAACATCCTACATTCTACCTACATCATTTCCTTACGACGTGTGTGTGCAAATGCATAGTTCATAGGACTTTAACTGGATGTAGTATATAACTACTAGTATAATAAGAGAAGAATCTATATAGCACCCGAAACGATGGGCTGTGACTATCACATAGTTGCCAACTGAGAATCTCCATCATCTTCTTCATGCTGAACATCATTCAAAAGTCAATTTAATTTTTTCTCGTCTCTCTCACTCGCCTGCCGTGCAAGAGCACAGTACTATTGAAAATTCTGCTAAATCTCGATTCTCGTGCTAGGAACGCATAAAGTTGGCTCTGGGTAGTCCTCAATCCTCATATGGAACAAGTGCAGGTCTAAGGGAAAACTTGACTTGCTCAACACAACAGAATTGACTTGACTTTTACTTCATATTCTATCAACCTCTTTCGTCATATGATTATTCTATTTTTGCTTTCATTGGCATATCGTCCAATTGCCTTGCTATGTCAAGTCAGCCTCCTACTCCATGTGTGAGAAATAGACGGTTTCACGTATAGCCTCTATGCGTTTTCATGCTCATCTCATCAAATTTCTTTCGTGAAAGTCAATATGTCAAAGAAACTAATTTTTTTCTCTTCGATATCGTATTTGAATGCATGTAGATTGCAAAATATAATATAAATATAATATTTTACAAAGGTAAGGCGTAAGTATGTACTTTCAGGTGATAGTATCTCTCGTGAAGAAAGTATCTCGTCAAGATTTCTTTGTCTATTGTCTGAGTGCTGCTCGTTCTATATAAATAATATAAGCACGTTGATCTAGCACTCAGAGAGAGAGAGAGAAAAAAATATTGAGTAGAATGCAAATAAAAATATACGAAGAAGAAGAGGACATGTGTGCTTGTCTGAAGAAAAGATTCTATTACGCTCTAGCTGTTCTCAGCAATCTATTCCATTTTGTGGGATGTCTGCAATTCAAAAAACGGTCAGAGACTTGATGCTCGACTGCCTGAAACGATAGAATCACATTGTTGCAACTTTATTGGTATACGAAAGCAACAAAAATAAAATAAGAACCAATTTTCCTTGATTATAATCTTTCCTTATTGTATACAATTCTTTGAAAAGTGAATTTCAATTTCGGCAGAGTGTCCCACATACTTGCCATTAAGTTATACAAGCCATTTAGATTAATGAACACGGGAAAGACTCGCAACTCTTTATAATTGTGTCAACACACCGCTACCACCACGGCTTCCAAGATTAAATGTCGTTTATGATGAATAGAATGCAAACGTAGTTGTGAAATGAAAAAGTGTTAAGTTAGTCTTAGTAGAAGGCGCTTTTTACATCGTCAGCGGCAGCTAATGTAAAATGAAGATGAGAAAGGAAGTCGAGAGAACATGGAAAGGAGAGCTGTATAATCTGAAAGCTTTGTAAAGCAACTGTCTGCTTTTAGCTTAGAATTCATCAACATGACGATTACACTATGCACCCTTTTCATCTTCCTCAATTCCAATATAATCCACATCTATGAGCACGTAATTGTATTTCCCTTCCACTATCATCTTAACTTCTACGTACGTACGTTATCTATCATCGTATTTAGCTTAACATATATCCACGGTACAATGTATAGAAGTTTTCCACCCTTAACAGAAATATAAGTATTGGCAGGAACCTTCTTACGTTGCTTTGCTTATAATATTCAGACAGAAGGCATCTATCTACCTTTGAGTAACACGAGGACACAGTTAGAGCTCTAATGGTGCACTAACAATATCACCCGAATTGGAATATATATTTTTGGTTTTTTTCTCCTCAGTGAGCTGAGTTTGGGAATGGGACACTCGATTGAATTCACGGACAGAGTCTTTTCAAAACACACACACGCTCTATTCAAATGTGCATAAGAAACGTGTAACTATCTCAGATCGTCATCGTAAGCTACAGGTTACTTTGCTTACATCTATGGATACCTCGTAAGTTGTAAGATACTACTACCTGCCTCTCGTCTCTGCATTTGCCTTTACGACTCTGCGAACAAGTTTAAGTTTACCGAGGTCTGGTAAAATTGCATTCAGCATGTAAATACGTGTACTACCTTCTCCCTCTCCACTCACTCCGAAAATTGAAAATGTGCCCTCTATTCTTATTTCTTATCTTGCAATAATATTAAACTCTTCACATAGCATACGCCCGCAAATGGAGTTTCCCCTCCATCAAGACGACTGTATTTTCGTTTATTTATTTCTCTTTCTGCGTAGTCTTTGTTTCTACCCATTGCACAAGAGGAGCAGCTACATATTGTTAATATTTATGAATGATTACTAGAAGCGTGTAGTTTATTTCATATCAAAGTTATTTCCTTCTTTCAATATTCGATTTATACATCGTGCCTCTTTTCAAGGCGAATAATAAAAACGACAAACTTTCGTCGCTCATTCTACCACTTTTTCCGTCGACAAACATTCCAATTTTACAATTTAATTTTTCATTTCCTTAGGCAAATTTTTCCCAATCATTCTATCTTCCTGATTTCACATGCAAACGGAGATTAATTGTAGTAGAGCTAATCTTCTCACATATTTTACTTCGTGTTTACACAACATTCCTTCCTGTTCCCACCTACTACGGCTTTCTCCTACACACGTCTGAGTTACTCCTATTACCTACCTCAAGATTTATTATTAGGAAATTACTATCACTGATTAGGTATCCGTTTTCAATGAAATAGTAAGTATGAACTCGGAAAATACCTATGTAAGAAGAAAAGTAGGTACTAACTCATTCATAGTACTGTAATATTTACATCCTCGTTTATGAATTATCATAGCGTAACTCAATAAAGGAAATCGATTAAGTCAAAAATCAATTTATCGCAATTTCCACTTGTATATAAAGCTTGTTACTTATTTTGCTTTTATTTTCGTTCATTTCATATGAATTCTCATGGTGGTTATACCACATACTTTTATACTTGTAATGGATTCAAAATTGTCTAACAAATAAGACTAACAGGGACATCCTTATCTTGAAAGGAAAGAAATCAAATGAATTGGCTTAGAAGGAGCTCATGCAGAAGGGAATAGTAGCCAAGTGAGATGAAGTCAACTGAAGAGAACTCAACTGAAATCTTAAAGGGAAGACTTGAAGGTTAGCCCTGCTATATAGTACTAGTCTATCTGTAGTAGTAGAAGAACTACAAAGCATAAGTATAAAACTAATACTCGGCTACATTCGGTTTGGCGTTATTCTGTAATCACTCTATACGAAAAACAGATATTCAGTCTTAGAGCTTCAGTTTTGGTTCGACGATGGAATTTAGATACCACCACTACTACTGTTGGTAGTAGTAGAAGTAATACGTAATACGCAATTCCAAGTAATAAAGTAAGTAGTAGAATTATATCTATAGTGCAGTAGTGGTATAGGAGTATAGTACGAATAGCAACACTTCCAGCTGAAGGCATCACTAGATACAACATTGCACTTACTAAGACGCAGAGTAAATAGACTTACTTAGTGAACTAACCAAGAAAGGAACTGCAACTGAGATGAAGAAAAGAATGGGAATGTTTCTGGTACAAAAAAGGCTGATTGAGAATGTTCCAAGTATTAAGAGCGTAGTATTGCTGGTGTTAGTATTACTACTACTACCACACTGGGTAAAAATACAGCGTGTGGTGCCAGTGCAATAGTGATAGAGAGAAAGAGAAAAGAGTTTAGGTGAATTTAGAAAGTTGAGCTAAAGTCAAGCCAGGCAAACGGTTGAATGGACAAGAAAAGCCAAATAAAAAGTGCAGTGCACTGGGTAACAGCTCAAGCTTCGTTACTTGCATGTAATATAACTATCTACGTACTAAAGCAACTTTCACTTACGAGAACGTGTAGTATAACGTGTGCTATGACTTTTGCTTACTTACCTCTACTCACTCCCACATGCACAACCTACACTTCTGCTTTGTCTATAGGTACTCATGTGTGTACACAGACCTGTTTTACAAAGACATACATACGTTGTGGCTAAGCGTGGTTGTAGGTAGCTGTAGGTATATAATATTATGCTCTTCACTAAATTCCGTTCACTTCTGTGTGCAAAACACGGGGAGATGTATATAGAACAAGATTAGTATGGTGTGTGTCTATGTATGTGTACCAGTGTAGCGTGAAACATAATAATATATTATGTAGTGGTACCTACTACAGTAGTGTATGCACACTTTGTTTGTGTAGTAGTAATAGTAAAACTGCTTACATACGCGTATAAGTGTAGTAGGAGCATTTTAAGTAAAGTGTTTGTAGCTTGCGTATAAGAGTTTTAAGCATATACAGAATTAGAGATGTGTTCTCATACATTATTGTAGTAGTAGGGCCTACTCGTTTTATGTGTAGTTGTGTAGGCAGACTCGTAGTAGATAATTTCTCGACGCCTTTTGCTCTGTTTAAGCGAGCGTGCCAAAATTAGTAAAACTCTAATTAATTCCTGTCAATAAAACAGCGAGAAACACGAGGAATAGTTTCAGAGCCGCTGCTACAACCATTATCCGTCTTTACTTGACACACTCTTTTACTTAGGTATATATATGTAGGTGTACATGTATGCATGTGTAGTTAGTTGTAGTGTAGCTCTGGTAGTGTAGTGCATACAGGTGCTTGTAAAATTACCCATAGGACTAAACAAACGAGATTAAGTCAAAGCATAGTATGGATGGACTAGTATGTTATTAGTATACTTACTCCACTTCATCTTTATTGCCTTTCATTCGTTACGAGTTTTTTACACAGAAGATGAATAAAAAATGTTTGGTATGACGAAATGGTTTGGCAAACCTACTCGTTTATTTTTCTGTGTATACTATAGGGAGAAAGGATTGGTAGGGTTGGATATAGCAATTTGAGTTAATGCTATTATTTAAGTCTACTGATACGTACAGACATAGTAATTAAGGTAAAGGGAGGAGAAGGAGGAATTTGTCTGCATAAAGAAATGTTTTAGCATACGGACTATTAGGAAAGTAGTCCTCATTGTATAATATGAATATTACTTAGTACTTAGCTATGACTTACGTTAGTACCACGATATTTTTATTACCCCGACTCTCTCTCTCTCTCTCCTTTCTTTGACAGAAAGTAAAAAGTCCTGGAATTAGAATTTGGAATGAGTAATAAAGCTTCGCTATAGGATAGTATTGCAATGTAGCATTTTCTAATCCCATGAAAGTGGAGAAAGCTACTGAAGTGAAATCTTTCAACTCTCATTCTTGTGGAGGTAGTATAAAACAAGTAATACTGTGCTGACAACCTTCACAAAAGTTGTCATGTCAGTTGTCTCATTACGTATAATAGAAAACTAATCTAACTGTAAATAGCAGTAATAAATTCTTATCTGGGATTCCATTATTGTTCATATCATACTATAATATTATGTCAATAATACTATAAGTAATGTGGTACTTTCTAGGACTGTTTTATATTAATATTTCCGGGAATATTAAATGAGTTACCGTACAAGTTCTTTAGATGAATTGTTGTCGTCAACGACAAATTACATCCTGCCTTTGTAAAAGAGAACCCAGAAAAGTAAATGAAGGTATTATGCATAAAGCATTTGTGTATATGTAATGTTATTTAACATGACAGAACTGAAATGACAAGGATGAATTGGTATTACGCAGAAATAAGATTTTCAGGATTCGTTGACGCTAATTAACATGACAGAACTGAAACGACAAGTATGAATTGCAAGGTAAATAAGATTTCCGTGATTCGTTGACAATAAATAAATATAATCTGATTATGTAAACCTAGTTTCCTCTTCAGCCAACTAAATTCATGAAACAATGAGAAGAAATAATTGAGAATGAAAATCAAATGAACCATGCATACGGTACAAGCAGCAACTTATGTATAACAATAATAAGCTACTGTGAGAAATTACCATTGAATTTCTAATCTAAGGGAAATCAAGCTCATTTCTGTAGTACGATGTAGTAGTCCTTACTAGTGTGACAATGTTTATTATTTGAACTTTTATCCCACACAATTACTGTACGGGGAAAATGCCTCCGTATATTCCGCATGTTAATAAAGAATGATGTTGTGAAATTTTGGTAGGAGTTTCACACAACATCAATGAATCTTTTGATTGAATCTATAGAAGTTCTATTCTATACAACACGCTCTCGCCTCTGCAGTTGATAATACTCCGGAGAAAATCTTTCGCCTGTGAAAAATGATTATTACAACTAGAAATGAAATGATCATTGGATTTGAGTGGGTGAGGAAAACAAACTTGTAAGACTTGGGTTGTAATTAGAATTCCGATGCTTCACGATTAAACGAGCCGGTGCATGGAATATTAGAAGATAGAAAGAAGTGATAATAAGATTGGAGTTTGTTGTCGGGGAGAAAGCATTGGCGAAAGTATGTGTAAAGGTAATTGGAAAAGTATGTATATGCCGTATGTAGTAGCTGGTTGCTCTTGCTGTACACTATGCGCAGAAACTAAAGTTGTCATTGTCGATAGCCGATAATATGAAGAGCATCGGAGTGTGCACAAGAGGAAATGAAAGAGCAAGTGAGTCGAAAGAGTATGGGATTGAGTTGAGCCAAGAAGAAGGCAAAGAGGCAGGAAGTCGTTCATCATATTCCACAGTCCCCGATGCACCCCGAACATTCCGCAGAGTCATATTCTCCTATTCCAAGGAACTTGCAATGTTTCTACATGACTTGCATTACATTGCCAATTCCTATTACTATGGCTCTTCCTTCTTACAATTAGTTACTTACTTAGGTACATATAATGTCACCAATAAACTTGAATTTTCCCCAGAAATACTCCAAAAACGTCATATAGCCTGCAGATATACTCTTTACAGAAATGCACATGGCATAGGCATGACTGGTCTCAAATGGTTGTATAGAACATCGCTCTCTCTCACTCTTACTATTTCTAGTTTCTACACATCGTTCCACTAACTGGAACTACGTAAAGAATACACAAATACACAGCAACATAACCACGTCGTCAGCATCTCAATACATATGACCAAAAGTCTCCACTTCCATATAACACGCATTTGTAAATAATACCTACCTATGTGTGTTTTTCTTATTGCTTTTACTAGAACAGAAACTGGAGCGACCGGTCTTTTGCAATACAGTGTGTCTCACACAGTGGAAATGACTTCATTTTACATTATTTGTTCACGAACGAACAAAAACAGTAAACCGATCATTCATTTGATTTCATACCTTTCTGAGAATACAAATAAATGAATTTACTTTTAGGCAGGTACGCTTGCAAAAAAAATGCTTTTGTTTTAAGATGAATCAACCAGCTTCAAATTTTTGTCGCTTTCCACACGTAATTCTTTTCCTCTTTATATCTAATTTTTAGCTGTCTTGTAAGATTGATTCCCTTTTTGAAACGTGAATGTCATATAGAAGTCTTGTTCGATGTAATGCATCAACTAAAATAGTTGTTACCAAACCAATGTATTTTAAAGAGTGACATACCTATGTAAGATAAGTTGGAAGATGGATGAAAATTTCAGCGAATGTGCGTGTGGTGTGGCTACAGTATTTGTGGACATAGGAAATGATATCTTGTAGCATTGCCACTGCTGGTGGAAATACTGTATAGAATTTTGTACACTAACAAGAGTTAACTAAAGTTTCTGAGAGAATTGTATGTAGGTTGTCTTGTTAGTATACAGTATAGCAATACTAGTAGCTGGGTTAGTTTCAACGTATTTCTTCCGAGGAATAAACCCTTAAAATAATGCCAAGCAACTTCTGAATGTCAACTCAACTGAACAGAATGGTTGCTCTCAGACTTGATCAGTATGTTCAGTACAAGTTGAGTGTGTTTTGCAGCAAGAGTTTACGTATGGAGACATACTTCTTTCGCCAACTCCTATAATCTCATGGCTTCTTCTTTCCTCCAGTGTAACTTTCGACTTTTTCGATATGATGTTGTGTTTTGTTATGTCATGTTATTAGAATTTCCACTTGAGTAAATTCCAATTTATCCTCTAGTTAGAACCATCAAAACAAATATGATGATGGCACATGATTCCTTCGGATCATTTCGTGTTTTTATAGGTACCCGGTACCTTACCCTTCTATTTAGTCGCGATTCAATCGCAGATTCATGAGACGCAGAAACATAAACCATTATTATTACCACTGTTCAATTTTATATCTAAAATGTGTAAGGAATTCGCATTCGAAACACACAAACGAGTCAGATTAATTCGATTATTTTCTTGTCAGAGAAATTATTATTAAATTATACTATGCACATCGCAAAGAGAAGGGAAGTGCAAAAGGAAACAATTCATAATTTGCACTGTAAGTAATGTCACACTATATACTATTTGGGGGATGTGCTGTAGTTTTAAATTGGAAATTGGTAGCATGATGTGACACAGGGACATGATGTAGAATGACGGATGTAATGTGTATAGAATGAATCAAAAACCTTGAAACTCAAGGTGAATCCTTTCCTCGGTTTCAGTAAAGTTAAAGGAAAAATTTAGTTTAGAATAAAGTAATAAGATCCAAGAGTTATAGATAGATTTAGCAGGCACTCTTGTTTCGTAGTAACCACTATGATGTGATGGCTATATGGGGAAAGTGAAGTATTATTGGATATTGTGGAGCAGTCATCTGGAAATCACTTTTGACGACCCCTTCAACAACATTTCCTTTCCGTCCACTCATTTCATTGCAGTTTTAAGTTTAGCTTAAATCAACTCAAAGAAAGAGACAAGTCAAGTCAGAACTATGAGACAGCACTTGTCCAATGTTTCTTAGGATTTATTCGTCCGTGCAATTATACCATAAAAGAAGAAATTCCATATGCTATACTAATAGTAATAGATCTATACATGGACGAGTTATCTTTATAGCGTAAGGGTTCGCCCTACCTACCTACTAGTAGGTATCAAAGTATCATTATTATACAGTAATAGTCTTAAGGCTCGGTATACTTTGCGTTGACATTACAGGAAGGTAGTTATAGATTGATAAGACATTATATTATAGCAAAGTAGCAGTAGCACTACCGGGGAACGGGAAGATAGAAATAAGTAGGACTGATCTTTTACTACTCCTTGACTTTGATTGGTCCTGTCTCTTTTCGTCTGTCGTGGAATAACTTTCCTTCTAGGTTTATTCGCTTTTCTTTATTTTTAGTTAGAGCGAGTTTGGTGAGTGTGTGGATTGGATACTTTCTAGGTATTCCTCTTAAGATTGCCGTTTATAGTAAGAGGATGTGATATATTGGCGTCTTGTCTGCAAATTACACAGAGAAGTAGTCAAAATTGGTTCTTTGACTCATCTAACTCTCAGTCAGTTGATTTTGTCCATGAGTTGTGATCTAATGTGATGTAATACCATCGTGATTCTTCTCTTGAGAATATCTTATTGCAAAATTGGCTCGTTACAGATCTTTTTATCTTTCGGTTCTCATTGGAGTATTGAAAACCCTTTGCTCTCTTCGCGTCTTCCACTTACGCTATCATCCTGTACCTGAAACTGAGGAATTTAAGGCTATTGATGTGCGTCATTTAATAGGAAAACTTTTTTTGAAACATGGCAGTTCAGATCACAGAGAAAGTCACTGCACTCACAAAGGTATTTACAACTGACCAAGTATTTGCAACAACAGTGTTGCAAAGAAACCTTCGTATTATTATAATACCTATGCAATGTGTTTCTAGTTATCTTAAAGTAGTGTGCAGTGTGGGGAAAGAGATGGGAGACCTCCGACATTTGTATCATGCTTCATGGGTGGTTTTATATCTTGGCAAGCCATCGACTCTCTACTTTAAGACTGTGAGCCTCATAGTGCACTACAACCAGAATCAATAAAAGAAATGAACGTTTATGAGAAAATGTAGTCTCCTGCTGCCAATAATATGAACAAGGTATCTTGAGACGCACATTGGAATAAATAAGTCCCTTTAGTTTATACTGCAATAAGAACTCGAGAAATAGAACACGCAATTTTACTATTTATTAATTTAAAACTTTCATTTATATATCCTTCATAATTCATAGGCTAGTTTGCGTTGGTGTATAAGAATTGCTTAAATTGTTGACTCAAACTCAGGTTCTTGGATTCAACTGGATTCTTGTGATTCTCTGAATCCAAGCCGTGAATCGTGTTGCAATTTTGCAATGTTCTGTTACGTACATTACTTATTAAAAAACTAATTAAAGTTGTTTACAGTTTACAGTCGACATTACATGTTGAACATGCATTTTGCACTTACATAATATCCAGCCATGATGAAAACAAATTTTATTGCGTAAACACGAGAACTGCTATTGTTACCAGCATTATGGTACTATTATGAAACATCAAATACTAAGAAGTACATAATCAAATATTGTATTACGAAGTCGACTTAAAAGCTTCTGCCTACACGAGGATTACGCTTTATGTCATAATGAACGACAGATACATATCAAGTTAACCAAGTTTAATATTACGACTCAAATATAAACCATGGAATTTTACAGCAGGAACTACGAATCTCCAAGGGTATATCTTGAGTTATATAAAAAATCATCCGTATGAGGGATAAAAGAGACTGATTACAATTAGTAGTCTCAGGATAACGAGTAAAGAGTAAGCGAGACTGATTGTGAGAAACAAAATGTAATATTAGATTTCAAGGCGACTGTGGCCGTGGTTGAATGTAATATTATTATAGGCTATTAAATAACAGTATTAGCGTATTACACACAACCTTGGAGCAAAATGAAGTAGTATTATTACATTGTGTCAACAGTACAGTGTCTGTTGTAATGGATGCAGTGGGGAGGGTATACGTTTAGTTAATACCGGGCACGTTTATCTGAACATAATTTAGAGCTACAAAGTGCTTGGCTGCATTAAGACATATCTGTAATAATATAATGGAATGTACATGTTGTTGAGGGATGTAATAGAGTGTGTTATATGCCCCAACTACAAGCACTGCTATCGTGACCATGATCGTGATCGTGAGTTCACCAACAGAGTTACAAACTATTCTAAAGAGCAAATGTCATTTGACAAAGGTGAGTTTAACGAATTCAATGGCTCGAGGACTAGAGAGACACCCAAATGTGATGGATATTTAATGGAACATGGAAAATCCTTAGAGAGGCAAGTAAAGGAAAACTACGGCAGTATTTGTAGAAGTCTAGCGAAGACTCCCGTTACAGAGCAACTGAGAACACACAGTGTTCACACAACCGTAAGTGATATAAGAGCATTTTGCGATTGCGTAAATGGTCAAACACCAGCACATCATGTGTAATGCTGCACTAAATATAACAAAGGATGGCAATAGCACGCAGAGAGCTTGGCTGTGCGATGATAGTTGTACGAGTACGTAGACAATCTAACATTCTCTGTTTGTTCTGCTATATTAAAGTGAGTAAGAGATAGGTCAGAGAAACAGAATGCAGTTGAAGATGAGTATGAACATGAAGAACTGGAAGAAGAGCCGTCTACACAACCAAGACAACTTACACGATACGAAAAAGGAAAAAGAGACTAAAATAGTTGGAGGCTGTTATCTTTGCAGTAGCTTGTCCCTTGGGAAATGGTTAATGTGAGAGTCTGGAAATGGTGATCGATGCTTTGACGCAGAATAAGATTTGATAAAGGTCCAGATAAAGAATTGCTGACTATTTGGTCGAAAACGTATCATCCCTTCCTTTTACTTTCTCCTACACTCTCCACTACACATTCTATTCTCTCAAGACAGTCGCATCACTTTCCTTGCTACATCGACGTATCACTATTATTTGTTCTGTATCATATATATGGAACAATGAAAGTAGGTACTGATATTTGTACGACAATATACACTAGAGCCACAGTCTTTCTTATTTCTCTTCCGAACTCAGTTGCTGCTCCTCCCGTACTGTTCTTTACTCACTTTCCCTTGTTCTCCTCTTTCTCAAGAGAAAAATTAGACAACGGGATGGAACTTAAAAGATCTTTTCATCATGATGACAATTTGCTCTTCACCGATACGTTTTCCTTCTCCTACAAAAGATTCACAGCTGTAATGCTATTACTGTACATCAGAGTGAGTCGTATCGAAATGCCTTCCTCCCGTACCAACCATACTTTACATTACAGAAGCAGCAACTCATACAATTCTTCCTCAACTCGGTTTCCCCCATTCTATTGTTTCGTAATGCCAAGACCACCTTTTCTATTTCAAGTTTATTTTTACCTTTCCTCAATACTACCACTACTCTTCGTCCATACTGAATAATTTCGATCTCGACTAGCTGTGAATACAAATAATTTGCCAATGTCACAGTCAAAGCACTGAAACATTTTATCTCTATATAGAAGAATCTCCAAAAGAGTATCTAACAGGTACTTTTTATTTACTTTTACAATCAAAGAGATCGAGTAATTATCTGTACTTTTAGGAACCTTGAAAGAGTGTTAGCATTCGCATTCACATCAGAATCTGGAAATGGCAAAAGTTAATCCAAAACTGTGCTGGGCAAAGTCATTAATTATCATTTTCATCTAGCAATGGTAGTAATATGCTCCAGTTATGATTCAATGTAAGAAAAACGTTATGAGTAAATGGTCGCTACGATTATCACCTAAGAAAGTTTTCGCAGCACAGCTATTCAAGTCATTCAATTGAATTCAATGAGAACCACACAGCAGGAAATCTCAAGAAAAACTGACACTTGTCATGTCTTACTTTTCCCTGATGACTTTCTCCAATAAATTACAGAGTTCTCGACAACATTTACAGATAGGAGTGGGTTGTAGGTACCTACTGACGTCTTTCACGCGGAAAAGGAATCTGGAGTGGTGTGCCTTATCTGTCAATCGTCGCCGTCATGTGCTTCTCTCTTTCTGTCAACGGGCTTAAGCAGTGATTGCAATCCAGTTGACTTCACCTTCACCCTTTTAGCTCTATAATGTTTCAGTAAGATAATATTCCTTGGTAAACGAATACTACCTAAGCTAAATAGTTGTCTAAAACTATATAAAAGTATGCGCAGCAGGTCATTATAAGAATTTCTCATTAGCCGATTCTATTTGCAGTGGAAGACTTTCTATTTATATTGCTTATACATTATATAGAAGCTATGCCGGGAGGTTTCTTCTCAGATAAGTAGTTAAGTATAAGCAAGCATAATAATGAAACGTTGGATGTATTTGGTTTCTCTAGTGGGCAGACTGGGAGTGTATTATGTTAGTGTAGTTGGTGTAGTTTAGTGGTTGTTGGTTGAGTAAAAGTCAAAGTTTCATGTGTAGTAGGACAGAACACGCAGTACAGAACATACAAAGAGCAAAGTGAACAAAAGAGAAGCGTCAAGCATGGACTAGAGGATCTCTTACATTACATGAGATCGGACTGTTGGCAGCTTTTGAACCGTCACGAAGAAATCTGACTCGTGAGCTTTAATTAAAGCGTATAGAAAGGACGGGAGAGAACGAAGAGAGAGAGAGAAAGAGAGGAAAGAGTCCCCATAAATCAATTACAGAGCCCATTAATCTTTTTCACCATAGGGCGAAACAAAACACCACAGCTAAACAAAATATCCTTTCGCCCGTGTCCTCTCTTCTTTCTCTGTTGACTGTGACTCCCTTGTAAGCCCATTCTTCTTTAACTTCATTCTCATTTCATTCATACAGGGTAGAAAACAATATCTATAAATTTTTATTGTATTAGCTCACCCGAACATCTTTCTGTCAGAAAATGTTTGCTAACACATTTATTCGTTATAAATAAATTATGTAGGAAATATCTCTCGCTTTCTTCGGACAGAGTATACAGTCACAGTAGTGCAAGTAAATTAAACAAAACTTTGATATAGTTTCAAGAAAGTTTAGTAGTTTTCTTGAACACTGAACATAATTTAAAGTTTAGGAAGAATATAAGGAAGAAAATTCGGTCAATAGTAAAGGACTGCAAATACTGGAAGAACATGAACATACGGTACAAGCGAATTTACAAATTGAAGCTAAAAGCCAACAACCGAAACCGATTCGTATGGCTTAAGTCCTGTCCTGTCCATATTGGCCAAGCTGATTTGTAATACCACAGTAGATGCTACCTACACAAGTCATGCACAAGGGCCAGTCTTAAGTCGTGGCTCTGTTGAATACAAAATGCTGACAAATTTCCCAGTCCATATATATTCCCAGACTTTATTGTATTTTGCAACAGTAGTGCAGAGTTACACGAATTGCTGTGGATGCCAAATAAGGAACTATGTCCCAGAGAAATTGGGTTGGGAAAAGTTCTACTCAACTGCCTGCACTTGTTGGAGAAATAGTTTCACTCTTTGAGCATACGCTAACGCTTTTTTAGATTACTCAAAGTAAGCTAAAGTGAGGCAACAACAAACAATACCCACAACTGACACGACATACTTTTACATCACATATTGTACCGTTTCCCTATTCTATATTGTCTGACTCATTCTTAGTGTCTGACTGAATCTACACTGCAGCACTAGAGAGAATTGAAAATATTTTGTATGAAGCTGTTTTTAAAGATTCTCTCCTTTTCTACATGATGGGCTGCAATAAAACTATTCGCAATTACGCACTCCTTATACCACACTTTACAGTTTTATTTTTATTCTCCGAGTTACAACTTACAACACACAGAACAGAATGAAAGTAAATTAAGTGTGTAAAAGTTTGGGTACTTGTTGGTTGTCTGCTCTGTAAACATAACAGGCTAAAGAAAAGCGGAAGAGCGAGAGAAAAATAAAAATAAAATTAAGTTAGAGGATAGCCTCTATGAAACAATTGTTTAAATGAGTATTTACATTGTATAATGTTGTTTGTACAAGGATTCTGGCCAACATATTTTTCTTTTCCCTTTCCCAACCCTCTCAGAGTATATATATGAACTTGTACTACTAGATGAATAAATAATACCATGTCTTTTCCTGGTATAAGATATATATTAACTGGTCTCTCAGAAAACCTTCACAAAGAAGACATGCTACATAAATACTAGTTGCAAAATATAGCATAATTTGTGTGAGAGTTGCGGCGACGGACTCTGCGTAAATCAAAGCTTTCACATCAGTTCTGCGGTGGGGTGACCAAAGACAGAGTACATGAAGACCGAAAACGTACATTACTTACACACATTAACAACACAACCTGCCTCCGACTACTTTACTACTCTTAACACAGAGACTCGACGGCAGATTCCTAATATCTCCGCAGTGAAAATGCTTTATAAATTCACTTCACTATGTGTCGTTCTGCTACCTATCCATGGTTTTGCTTGCATGCAGCCGAGTAATTTAGTCAGAAGAGAAATGCTGATCTAATTTGCGCAATTTATGAGTCCACATATTGTACGGACTAGAGAAAACCCACCAGAAAGCTACAATGTTCATAACTGCTACATCCTACACAGAAAGGGGATAAGGATCCTCATTAGGATCCATATGTTCAAATTATGTGTACATACATACTTATTAGTACTTCTGATACTCAAGCTTTGTCTTAAAATACATATCTCCGTATTTAGTGTGTGCATACAGAGTAGGCAGCTGAGCTTCGTGTGAAATATATTGTGTGTCATATGAGAAGACCAAAACCAAATTAGGACTACTACCTAAATATACACATGCACTCGACAAAGAGTAAAGACCGAACAGCCCACCACCACCAGCACCAGCTAAACGAAACAACTAAAGCATGGACTATGGACACGATAAGCTATACGATTCCTCTTATTATAAACAGATCTATTACAAGGAAACATTTAAATATTACATGCAACCGACCATACTACTACATACGAGAGGCACTGATTACTCTTTCACTGAATGTTCAATGCACTGCTGTGTGCATCATGATTTTGTTAATTTGTATCTCCACATCACATGTACATGTATAAACTTATTACTCATAGTTTGTAATTACACTCAAAACTATAACTCTATGAATAAGTTTCAGGCGAGGAAATTATAGCTTACGTCAATACCTACGTAATAGTAATAATATTCAAAACCAACATAGTCTCAATCTACATGTAGATATACCTACCATGTGTATAGTTTCAAATTATATGACTGTGGTATTCTCCCGTTTAGTTGTGAAATTCTTGATAATTTTAAACTGGACGTGCGCTTTGCTTTGTGTTAGGTTAGCATGGTAGATTGCAAAAGACTAATCATTTCCATCATTTCCTTCAAGAGCGTGAATTATATAGTAGTGCACTTAATTAAGACCATAGAAAACGTATGATTACCGGAAAGTGATATGGCACTGTAGATTAATTTTATACTAACTAGAACTACCAACCAGAACTACAAAAACATAAGTTAGACTTCTATGTAAATAAAGCCACCCAAGTCAAATCTCGCAGAACTTTACTGTGATAAGTTGAATGAAGTATAGCCTACGTAA
This sequence comes from Pogonognathellus flavescens, assembly GCA_019776165.1. Lineage (NCBI taxonomy): Eukaryota > Metazoa > Arthropoda > Collembola > Entomobryomorpha > Tomoceridae > Pogonognathellus > Pogonognathellus flavescens. The sequence goes on from JABASD010000406.1 coordinate 28,235, forward strand.
ACAGAACTTGTTTTGCTTCCAGATTTCATATATCACTTATTTACTTTACTGTGATCTCTGTCTGATAGAGAGGTATTATTCCGACAAAGCGTATACTGTACGATTAAGTAGCGTGTAGTTGTACGTACCTTCATGAGAATGATAGAGGTAAATGATATTCTTCCATCCATAATATGAAATAGTATCAATCACAGCACGATGAAAGTCTGGCCTCATGCTGGTAGCAAAATCCATCACCGAAGAGACCATCTGGACAGCAACCCAGGTCGCGTATCATCACATCCATAAAGTCCAAATCCCAGCACAAACCAGAGCAGGAGCAACCACCGGAGCCGGACACAACATAAATATACACAATAGAAGAGAAAATTATATTGTATTTTATTTTGTATGTCAGACATCGGCAGATCCATCGTCAGAGGAGAGAGTCAAGTCAAACCCAAGCAGATCATGCTAGTCATACATAAGCCAACCAGCAAGCCCAGTGATGGATACCAAACCAAAGCAAAGAACCCAAATTTAATTACACATCCACATCCTACACAGATATTTATTGCTATCTGCAGTCTCGGAACGGTTTACGACATTTTTATTGGGACCGCAACGCTAGAGGAGAGGAGGACGACTCTTATGCCAATACATACATACGCTTACTACTTATACAAGCCCTGTACGTACATAACGGGCATTTTTACTGTTTGTACGCTTGAAATGTGCAGGAAGGTCTACGCACAGCACACAAACAACCCTTCGTGTGTTAAACTACTAGTAAAGCACTATTTGGATTATGTAAGAGGTTTAAGGAACAAAACAAAACCTGCTATTTTGATTCAGATAACCACATACAGATAAAGCGACCAAGAAGAAGTAGTACAAGTACAAGTTATACCTACATACGAACCCTATTGGAACACATGACTACCGACTCGACTACTGGTCTGACTCTCCGCAAATTGGAAAAAACGAGCCGAAGAACAATGAAAAGAAAGCTACAGGCAAGAAAATAAGACAAGACAGGCAGCGGCACACAGGGCAACTTTTTCAAAGAAGGAGGGAAACTAATAACAGGAAAGTTGACTCTGTATCTAGAATATCGTAGGGCAGGGAAAGAAAGAGACAGAATGCATAGTGAAAGAACAGTGAGTGAAAAATGAGTCAAGTGTTCTTTACGACGACGTAGAGAGAAGAAAGTGTCATAGATGAAGAAGTGTGTCGAGAAAACGAAAGCTGCGAATTGTGAATTGTCTCCGTGGTGGTGGTTGAGAGTGTGGCAACGGCAAGTCTTTCACGAGTACCCGAGTACCTACTTGTGGTGCATTTAAAAAATCAACGCCTGCTGCCATACACTTACACGGAGCGGTCCCCTTTTCCTAATGTTCTTTTTATTTTCTTTTGTACTTGTGGATTGTTATATATTATGTCTCTTTCTCATGCTTCATGCAATAGCAGTATACGTACAAGCTGAGGATACTCAGAAAAGAATACGAGAAATTTTTTCCCGGAATGTTTACATTTAGTAGCACAATAATGGAAGCTGTACACAAGCATTGACTAAGAGTAACGTAGGTTGTTCACAAATCGCAATAAAAGTTGCAAATTAGTTTCCCCAGAACAATTAAAGTCGCGAAATGAATTTTAGCAGAAAAAATAAATAGGCACGACGGAAAAAATGGAGAGATTACCTTTTCTGGGAAACCTTCCGGGTTGAGAAATGGCATCTGAAACGTATTGGAGTACGAGTGAAAAGTGTCAAACGACTCTGGACTCACAGCTCCCATCATCGTATAGACTCCCCGTGAAAAATGATTGCAAACTAGAATCAATAATGATAATGGCAAAGTTTCATTACTTCCATAACTTATGTAGTATCTGTATTATGGATTCATCAGGGAGTGTCCCGTGGGAAAGAACTAGTTGTGCCAAAGCAACCAGTTCTGTATCTACACTCGACAGTAGCAGAGAGAGAGAGCTACGCTACAAACAGCTCTGTTACTACAACTAAAGTATTTCAGAACTCTTACTTTGGCTTCCATCATCATCTCGTCGTCCCCTTTTCCATACTTACTCTCCGAATAATACCACTATGCCCTATTAGTTAAAGTAAGCTCACTGAACTCAACTCGACGCAACTTAAGGTGCAGACAAATATACCAAACCCACCAGCACTAGGCACTCCATACCAAAACAGATAGTCAACACTCCAACAAGACATCATTCTCTTTCCATTTTGCGATTTCAGCCGACCATTCTCTGTCTTTCTCCTTCATCACCGTCATCATCATCAACATTCAACATGTACATCACACACTACTTTAGTCGCTATACCTAATCAAACTACGTATCTAGAGAACTATATCAGTCACACAACTTAAGACTTTCCTCCATAGTATACAAAAGCAGGTATTATTATTACAACGATATAGATATATACCGTGTCAAGCCACAAAAACTTTTAGATACTACTATAGCTATAGCAGAACGAAATAATATATTTTACTACTACTACTACTCCTAGATACTATACTTACACAACGGAGAAGATTCCCGTAACAATCTTTCCACAACTATTGTTCCTACCCGATTCCATATTATCTTAAGGGTCACAAAAGATGTTAAAGCTGTTGCAGACAGAACTACCAAAAGGAATTTCACATTTAAATTGTTTGCATTCACACACGTACACAAAAGAAGTAACTGGTCTTTTTAGAAAATTGTCTTTAACCATACACGCAAGCAAATAAGTGTATTTTATTCAGATTTTCCAAGAACCCCGCAATGCAATACAAAGACTATGTGCATAGAAATTTAAAGCCTAAAGAACCTAAATAGAACAGAGCCTATCCATAATTTTCCTCCTCTTTCTTCGGGCTGACAACCACATCAATGTGTACAAACAAATGGAAACAAACTTTTCGACAATTAGCACTCTGCTTTCCTTCCTCTTCACTTTCCTTAGGAATGAACCGAACTCGACTTGATGCTAAAATCTACTCCCTTCATTGTCAACTATTCTTGTGCCCTGTCCTTGTTCTCGTCTTCCCCTCTTGTCTCATGGACAGCAGTAGATTGTTTGCTGAACATTAAGTCATATACAGAGTAAACGTTACTTACTGATTCTTAGTAAGGGAAACTTAAATCCAACCCGTACACAGACGACTCTCTTCTCTTTCTTAATACTATACACTCTCTTACATTATAACTGCACGAGAAAGTCAACTTAATAAATATCGTCGCTCTTTCCTTCCCTCACTCTCTCATCGTCATCTCATCTATCCCTGCCAGTACAAACGCCACACGCTATACCAAACATCACCACCAAGTGAAGCCCAGACTCCGAATCCTTCACTGTATATGTAATACACACTAGTACACTATTTACTACACTGCGGTGTGTGGTTTTACATGTAGTATATAGAGTATAGGTACTTCCTGAACTAAATATATATTACTAGTATTCATATTCGCCACATTTGTGATCTGCTCCTATTTCTAGTACTTATAACCCATCTCGTACTCGTACTAGATAGATATTACACAATGATGTAATGTAGATATTACACAATGATGATGTAAATAGAAAATAGTGTAGGTGGAAGGGAAAATGATATGGCCTGCGGCACAGCAAAACAAACGGGCAGTTTTCATTGCAGCTCTCTTCAAAGTTTAAACACTTTGCTGTGCTCTACATTCAGTAATTCTGTGCGAATAAACTTTAACAAAGTAGAATAAAATAATGTGGAGACTAGAGTACCTATAATAATGATGCACACTGGCACTGTGAGGAAAGAGCATGGAGCGTCATTAGACTACATTAGTAAAGTTACTACAAAATGAAGGCACATCGTGGTATTATTTACTTGGAGAAAGTGGCAACTTTTGCTCTCTTCACTGCCAGTACTTTGTTATAGTTGTAGTTAGTACGAGTACTAGCTCTTTAACTACAAGAATACTGCAGGATGCAGTAAATGTGTATACGTAGGTATTTTTGAATGTGTTTTATATACTACACTACATATACATAGGCTTTGGTATATGTATATATAAGTATACCGATCCTCATAGTTGAGAAACATGGGTCGTCTTAAAGCGACGACTGACTTGACTGCACCGCACCGCCACTGTACTTAGTAATGCTAATGACAATGTCTATGACAATGACGGACCGAGTCAATGACAAAGTGTGAAGTGCTCTGCTTCCACTACTCTCTTTTAGCTTAATAACACTTCCTTTTAGTTTCACTATAATTTGACTTTACACATGAAGGTGCTATATAGAGCTTGTGTATATTTGCTCATCTTATTCTTACAATTTTCCTCTTGATTCATCTATCAATACGTTGATACACGTTTGTGAGTGAAGAAGACAGGGACACATCTGCGGCTTGTTTCTAGTGTATTATCTGTATGCATTGAGAGGAGATATATATCAGTTGTGATGTTCTGTGTACTTGAGATGGGAGAAGGTAGGCAAAGCACCCTTGATGTTTTAGATTCCAGTAAGTCATATCAACCGGTGAAATGTATGTAAAGGTGAAAGTAAACAGGAGAATAGAACAGAGACAAGACTATCTCATCTGACAATATTTTATTTGAAATCTTTGGTGTATATCTGTCTTGAAACGTAACTCTTTGACAAAGTTGATGAGTTGAAAACATACAAGGAGAATAGTGTGGGAGGAAGCGACTGAAGAAAACCCGAGTCGTCGAGAAGAAAAGCGAAGTAAAGTCCTCAGGGCAACTCTCTCACTCACTTTGATACTTAACTTAACTAACTCTGTCTTTCTATTTCGCACTCTTGAAGATGTGGTAGCAAATGCGACTAGACTTTTCTTGTCGACACGAGATTCTTCTCTTACTTCACCAACTCTTGGAATTCATTCTTGATTCACACTATTGCCTCTCCTGCTTTTGCTCTGTACTTTAAATGAGACCAAAGTAAAATTTGACAGAGAAAGTAAGGATACTCTTTCTTCCACTAATTAAATAAATACACTTTAGAAATTGCTGTAGGAGTACTACTACGTACACTGAGAGAGAGAGAGTGCTTGACTGCACAAGTCGTGTGAATCCACCTCAAATTCAAAGTCTGTGTCATCAAAGAAAAAACTGCGAGAGCTCTATCATTGTCACGTTCCACAAGAGTCATGATTAATATGAATTGCACCCTTAGAAAACGATTTCACGTGCAATCACATCCACATCTGTATTACCATAATACATGGCGCAAATTTAAAAAAGAGAAAGTCTACAGAGCTAAAAAGACTTGGAAAAGAGTACGCACAGATGATAAAGAAAGTTGGCTTGGTTAAGAAGAAATTGTACACTGGTTCAGTTTGAGCTAAAACAAAATTAAACGGATTTTGCTCTACCAGTACGATGTAGCAGAATATTATCTTCCGCCTTGGTTTAGTATTCTCTGTGTTCTAGCAGGACTTTTCTTCTGGCCTAGTCGTTGGATACATTAGAATGCAGTGGAGGGATTACAACACAAGCCAAAAGTACACAATAGAGTCTCGTGGAGAAAGTCAATATGACGGAGACTATTAAGCAATGCATCTATGTACATAAGATGAGCAGAGATAAGCCATATTATATATATACATCCCTACACACAAATACTACCATTCTAAACAATATAATATGTCAACTACCTATATAGTACTTACACTTTGTACTCAAGTGTATTCATAGTAGTCTGGTTAGCGGTTGAAGATTTAAGAAATTTAAGTAGGTAACTACCTATAGGTACCTACTTAAAAATTGTTTCATACTTTGCAGTGTGCAAAATCGTAAAATATAGCACGTAGATATTCAGATCGTTTTATAGTATATTTTAGGTTGCTAATAATAACAGTGAGAGTCTGTTTTAATATAGTATGAGTTCATGCAACTGATTTTACATTATATTTACTTATATACATCTATGAGCACGGCTTTGTGAAAGCTATGTGCATGTGGTAGCTTCATGGGACTATCTGTATATATACAAAGATATATTCAATAGATGTGGTTAGCTGTTGGGTTTTATTGGTTAGCTTGAGAGCTGCATGTACTATACATACATAGTAGTAGTAGTAAGTAACTAACAACCAGCTAAGCAAACTTGAGTTCATTTTACATATAGAGTTTGTCATTCAGTTCTTTAGCAGTGCATAGTAGACTGCGGCACAGCACGTATTCTTCTTTTCAACTGAACTTTTCTAATATAATATAAAATGTCTTGGAATTGGCTAGAGTGAGAGTTTAAGATTATACACTTGGAAATTTCAAGACAGTTGGCCTGAATAGTATTACAATTTTCTTTTCAAAGAGAAACACAGTGGACAGCAGCCAATAAACTATTCTGTGTATGTTCATGTATGTACATTGTGCGGATTATACGTTATAGAAGTTGTGGTTGATTTTTCAAGAGCGGAGAAAGCAAAAGGAAGGGAGTCTCCACATATATACATAGCGAGCGAGAATTTGCCTGAGGCAATAAGACTCAAATGGCAGAAGAAAGTAAGAGGTCTCTCTACTAGAAGAGAGTTTGTTGTGTATACGAGAAAGAAAAAGGTGACTGTGCGTGGTTATTGTATGTATGTAGGATTTGACTCAAGTACTTCTAGTTACTTATGTACTTAGAGGAGAACTCCACAGGACAAGACAGGAACAGTCAGGATGACAATTCAAGTCGGAGGAGGAGGACTCGATCTATTTAATATCGTCGTGTGACTGGCTTTTGCAAGGATTTTTTGAGAATTGTGTACGAAAGACTCCTGCGGGGATTTTGTCCACTCTACTCTATGATTGGACTGATTTTTTCTGAAGGAAATTCAATAAGTCCAAAGTTGCTCTCTTCGTTAAAAGTAAAAGGACTGTGAGCGAAGAGAGAGCGGTGTGGCCGTGTGGTGGTCGCAACTGGCCCGCGTTCTTCCTTCACTTCATGTCCACTGACTGAACTAAAGCATCAACACACATAAGATGAAGGCTTCACTTCAACTAAACACTAACTAGGTATATATAGACCAGTCAAAGTCAACTTAACGCGTATTACGGCATATATAAATATAATGCATACACTATATTTATATACAGTGTCGACAGTGTGTCCATTCATTCTCTTCTACTACAAGTATATCCACCGGTTCTTCTTCTTTATCTAATTTCCACTCACTTTTACCATTTCTGGTCGTCTTTCTTTTTGCTTGCCTCGTGTACTCATATTATCTCTACGCATTACGCCACACAGTGCCGCACACATGGAATATAGTGGCAGAGAAAGTGAAAGAAGCAAAAGATTGAGATCGCAGAAAGCAAACTCTTGTTGTCTTGCCTGCTTACATACATGAGCTCATCTCGTTTCTATCTTTAACTAAATTTCGGCCCTTTAAGTCAGCTGAAGCTTTTCCACTGAACCAGTTACGACAGAGTTAACTTCAGCAGTGCAGAATTACGAGGCGCTCTCCTATACATATTACATATATACATTAGCATCTTATTCCTTGTAGTTTAATGCCCTGTCCATTCCTAGTCGATTCGTTTGTATAAATTTTACTCTTTAGCCGTCAGCTAACTGAAAGGCTTTTCCTTCAACATCAATCGTAACGAATATTTTAGATCGTAGCTCCAGAAATTGACTTATATCGTTCGATATTCGAAATTTGGAAGAACCAGCTAGCTTCTTTACTACAAACATCAATGCTCTGGCTAAATGCATTTTCTATACTCCGATGTTTTCCAAGGGGTACTATCAGATCAGTATACATATCAGAAAAAGTAGGTACATACTACACACACACAAAATGCTTTTTCCGTCCAATTGGCTATATTGTAGGTAAAACCGAAGGCGAAAGCAAAGCAAAACATTATTCCTGAGTATCTACTGCCAACTCCTGCACTTTGACTATAAGTTATATTATTATCAAAATTCCCCCCCCCCCCCATTTATAGCTATTCGGTGGACACGGTAATGTTTAGCTTAGATACATTATGATATGCACAAGCACGTACTTTATAGAAGTTCACCGTGTACTTTGTATATACACCAGCGGCTTTGCTGTGGCCAGTTACAACCATCATTGGTACTTCCTGTCGCGTCGTATCATAAGTCGTTTATGCCTATTCTCAACCACAATCTAATGGAATGATATGATATTCCGGACACCGTGGTCCATTTCATCATAGTGGAGCAACCTACATCAATGACCACCACCATGGCATCAGCACAGACAACTCAAACAAGCACTTCAACCTTATTGTATCCAAGAATACATGCTGAACAAATATTTTGCATTCAAGTGAACTTGACGAGAATGAAAAAAGCTGGAAGAGCCACTTAACTTTTTTTAACATACCTACTCCTGTGTATTACTAACTGCACACAAGCAAAAGTATAGTAGATAGAACTACTGGATATTCATTCATTTTTTTAGCTAGTACTATATAAGTATGTTCTGTTACATTATAATATTAAGTATGTACTATTGTGGCAGTATACATAGTACGTGTATATATAGTAACAGAAAAAGAGCAAACATGAAATGCAAGAGCAAAATGATGAGAGACAAGTGGCACAGTCATTGAAGCTTATCTTCATTTCCCCCTGTAAGCTCCTCATCGTTGACTTGCCTTCGACTTGACATGACTAGCAAGACCACCAAGGTTGAATTTAACTTTAGCGAAAAAAGTCAGCGAGAAGAGTGTAGACTTTTTTGATGTCGACAAACTTGATTACATGCTCTGCATTCGAATGTCCGCTAAGCTTATGCATGGAAGCTATTGGCGAGCCCATTTGGGTATTTTATATCGACAGGCGGAATATAAGATGTGTATGTGCTGCAGATCTCGATGTTAAGCTATACATATAATTTTACCTGCTATATATACCAAAGTACAGTTGAAATATAGTTGCTGTATAGTATACTTGAAAAAGAGTGAGTGCAAGTGTATCGCATCATAAAGAAGTACTATATATAGTGTGTGCTACGATAAAGTTACTAAACCACACTGCCACATAATATGCGTGCGTATATAGTTCGCCAATTCACATCGCTTTTCGTAAAGTGTACAAAAGTGTATGTCTGGTTTCAGCACAAGGATGTATCTATCTTTAGAACGGTTAGAGTATACACAATCAAAATACTTGCGTAAAGTACAAGACAAGAAGACACGGCTCTTCACTTGAGTTGATGGGCAAGTAGCTGAAGTGAGATCAGACTTTTTTCGATAAGAAGGAGAAAACCTAAGCAATAGAAAATATATGGATGTGCGAGATGAGCCAAGGAGAAAGTAAAAGAAAGGATGGCGTAAGATATAGGCTAGAAATACACGCACTTAAGAATCAAGATGAGACAAGATGAAAATGGAAGAGAATAGAAAAGGAAGATGTGGAATTGAAGGGAAACTAAGTAAGACGATTGGACAATGTTTCTACTCTGTGTGAGTGTGTGTGTGGCTTATATCAATATCTCTGTGTGCTATGTACATACAACAGTGCAGTTCTCTTTCTTTAAGATTCATTTATCTCTAATGTACATACAAATGGCATGGAATGAGCTACAGTCTCTTCTCTTCCAGCTAAAATGTCTCATCAGTTTACGTGCAAGTGAAAGTACGGAGAAAATAACCGAGAAAGACTCTTTTGTCTGCTTTCCACAAGCTTTTGTAGACAAAAGACTAGGTATAGACACGTTCTCTATATACGCAACTTTATCGCAGAAGACAAGGAAACCCTACTACTAATACTCGAAATATAAATATTTGAAATGAGACATTGCCAGCGACGCAAACCAAATCTGCATTATATAAGAAGGCAAATCTCTACATTTATTGTTACATAGACGATACCACAATGATGGCAGAACTCTGTGTAGGACACCACCAGAGCACCAATAGAAATGCTGCCAAAGGTTGTTTCATATAGGGATATAATATTACTTATATACAATTATATACAATATTTATTTTTAGGTTGTGAGATGACTAGTACATAGATGAGAGCAGAAAGTAGTTTAATAATTGAATTAGTGAATTTTATTCGCGAACTTGGTTTGCCTATTTTGTGCAAAGTGTGTAAATACGAGGTAGATGTAAATGGAAGATCAGAGTACATTTTAAATGGTTTTTGAGTCGTGTTTTAGTCGTGACGATGGATATTAGTTGAGTTTGACATTATGGAATGAGATAAGGTTAGGTTTTGGGTTAGTAGCATATTACTGGTGGGGTTGACTTGAGTGAGTGACTATAAGACAGCGTGAATACAGCAATGGGGCGAGAATAAGAGAGGCAATAGACTACAAGTAAAGGAAAGGAATCAGTATTGATATTGACGGATGAGGAGGAGAAGCATATCTCTTGCCAGATAAAGTTGAATACGACAGCAAGCAATAATTCTGTCACTCCTGCTCACTCTTCCACTTGTAACAAGGGGAAACATAGCCCAAGAATTTCCCCACACATTTTTTATTACTGTGAACCTTTATTCGGTGTTCTTGTGAGTTTCTCCCTTCCTCTTTAGTTGCATTCATAGCTTTATGCCTTATTCCTGTCTCCCACATTCACTTCTTCTCTTCAGTTTTGTTTAGTTCAGTTCAACTCTCTCACTGCCTTTCTTTCTCTCGCTTTCTTCCACACATACTCATAGGCTGCAGCCATATATAGGGAAGTAAGTAACCCTTTCTATTCTTCGAGGAAGAACTGCTCTAGTAAAAAGTCTCAGCCTTAGACGTGATGTGGTTTGATGCAAAGGCTGCTGCTGGAGAGGAATAAGAGGAACTATCATAGCCATACACACTCCCAACCAACCAATACACAATAATAGTGAATTTCTTTCTGTTTTGTGAATTTTGGTTGCAGATACACAGAGCAGACACACACTACTACTACTACTACAGTTCTAGTGGTAGTAGTTGTAGAACGATGTGATGAGACGAAAAAGAAAAAGAAAAACGAAGCACAACATTAGTTACATTACGTTATGCTATGGTACGTTACATTGCGTTACATCCCACTACAACTTACAGTTAGTGAAGGGAAGGGAACTCAGAGAGTCCTACTCACTCAGTTCAAGTCACAGACAGCCTGCTTAAGAATTACATTGAGAAAAGTCGTATATCGTTCTTTCTCTTCCTTTACGTTCAGTTAGTATAATATGTAGTATTCTTCCTTTTCTAAATGTTCTCTTGGCTTCATGTCAAAAACATGTAGGAAAATAAAATGAGCCGTGTCACGAACTGTAATGCTGATGATTTTTTCCCTCACTTACTATTTATTCTGTTCTCTTCTGTTCCCTTGTCTCTACTTTCACTAACTCGTACTTCCTGTGTAGATTTAGATTCTGCCTGTCTAAATTGAGCTGGTTCTACTGGAGGAGCGAGAGAGAGAGTTGTCTTAACTTGCTATTGGGATCATCACTGTATTTCCACTCATGTAACTCTTCACTGTGTATCTCCACTACACTTCTAACCATAATAAAGCCAACTGAATTTCGCAAGCATGTGATGTACCTTAAAGCCTTGGCAATGTCCTCCTTTCTTCACCAATCAGCTCTCACTAACTCAAACTCAACTTCATTCTTTCAACTTGTACAGATATCATTCCTCTGTATACAGTTTCACAAATAACTCTTTTTTCAACTCTGCCAGACATTCTTGCTCCTACTGCTCCACTCACTCTCTACAACCGAAATACTCTGACTTATCTTTGGTTTCCCCCAAAAAGAAATCGTTACAATTCGTAGTGAAATTGTTCTTCCTATAGTTACTTACTCGTTTGTAATGCAAAAATACATAGCACGACAACAAATAAATGCTTCCTCTCCTTCCATCTTTCTTTCAAACGAGCTTTACAAATTATTACTATTATTTTCACAAATTCATTCTCGATCTCATGCATGCATACCAACAAACCTATTGTATTTAGATAGAGAGTAGATATATGTATACAGATTTGTTTCAAACTAACAAAACGAAAATTACACAGGAAAATAAGTTCTTTTCTTCCATAGCATAATTGTATTCATTTTGACTAGGCATGCTTTTCAAACCTTGTGGTAGGCTGAGTAAAACTTTGTTCTGTAGCTTAATAATTGTTTAAGCTGTGTACACAATGCGCATGCATTTAGTTACATGTACATGTAGTTACATACTTGGTTATACTTTACCAGGTCCGAAAGTTATTTCAGCTGTAACTAAATGGATGCGGAAAGGAATTATTTATTGCATACATTTCATTGCAGAAATCTGTGTGTGTATTAATTATTAAAACTATAGATGATAATGTGTACCATTAATTGTAGCGACTGTTTTAGCGTTGCAATTTTCAGCGGCAACAACGATTCGAGTTAAGAGAGAAGTTATTGCATACGTGACAGAGCAAACATAATAGAGCAGAGAATAATGGTTAAACGAGCAAAGTGCAGTATGCTCAAGTAATGTAAAGTTGTAATGCAGTGATTGAATGACTCTCACGATCAGTTCGGATACAAAGTTTAGTTTAGTTTAGTTTTGCTTTCTCTTGGTTACATGTAATGTAATCATATAGGTGGTAGAGAGACTGCGAGAGATACATTCACTCAAGAATGTGCAATGTGGAACTCATAACATAAGACTATAGTGAATTGTGTTTTGCAATATCTGAAACCTCTACTCGGGTCGGTTGCATTGCATGGGACATGGAAATGAAAAGTGTTTTCAGCTGGCTCGGAATCTGCAGAATTGGTTTTGTGTATATATACGAGAGTCATATTAACATCATCATGCGAGGGATAGTTAAGCTGCACGATGTTATGTTATATGGGTGAGTCGACTGAAATAAAATTGGAAGAGAGAAAGCTTAAGGGCGTAGACTGTGAATTCATACAGAGAAAGGACGAGGAGAGGTAACCAAGCCAGTCAAATGGAATCTCAGAGAAAACCGCACGTTTCAACTTAATGAAACGAAAATTTCTCTAATTCCTTGATGAATGATGCAAATGATGCCTCTTCTCACAGAAATATTTCATCATTGTGGTTCATCAGAATGTTAGTAATGTCCAAACGAGAGGTTTTCCATTCTATCCCTACGTATAGTATCCCTTATACTAGAATGACGAGTGCTTTCCTTTTAATAATATTCCATGTCTACGCGGAAATTGAAGGAATGAGGCAAAATCTAGCCTAGCCTTGAGTCGAAACCGGAGCAGACATAGCCAAACCAGACCAGAACTCCAAATAACATTTTCCAAAGGGTTAAATCGATCATTTATGCATGCATGTGTAAGTTTGTGGAATGACTCGTAGTAGCATAGTCACTAAGTTTTTGCCTTCATTTTTATCTCCTCTTTCTTTAAAATCTTCGCAGAATGACTTCACATTTGTAAAGGGTTAGTGATAACCTCTCTTACCCGTTATTACATGCAATAACTCGCAGGGCAGGTTGCTGACTCCGTCTGCAAATTCTAAATAAAATATATGATACCGAAAATTGTCCGCAAGCAAGTGCTAAACACATCTTAGTTTAGAACTTCGCAAACATTTGATAAAATCTCTTGATGTACAACTTTGTTACTAATTTCTTGAGAAATTCCTAGTCCGGAATAGCCTGAGACAAGTTGATTAAGTATAATCGATGAATCTCCAAGAAAGAATGATGTTCACACGAGAGAATGCTATAGATGATAAAGAGTTGACGCTCATAAGTTGTTTCCTACCCCGTACATAAATCCGAGAACAAGGTTGGAGGTTATGCTTCAATGAATTCCCTTCTCATTCGAAAAAATTTCTAATAGGATTACGAGTGAAAACTAAATGGAGAGAACAAAATTGAATCATAACAAACACACAGCAGAGACGCCTATTTGTAATGCCTTAGGTAGTCTACAAAACGTGAAAGCATCAAATGCAAAGCAAAGTCAAACCCAGAGAATATTACGCGTAGTACTCTTCTGATGTTTGTACATACCAGTAGTCTCTAAAAACTTGCATATGTGTACCTAGAACTTACACTCTGCACTTATCCTCTCCACAAAGCAGACAGGCAGGAAAATATTTCCCATTTACATAAATACCTGAAATAAATTTTTTCGTATTAAAATGCAAGGGGGAATAGATCAAGCATTCCTATTTCTCCTATCTGTTGGTAAAACAAGTTTCGTTGATACAGTCTAAGTGTCTGCATACCTTATAGCTATATGTAAATAGGTGTCTGTATACCTTATATAGGTATATGTAAATAGGTGTCTGTATACCTTATAGGTAAATGTAAATAGGTGTCTGTATACCTTAGCTGTATGTAAATAGGTGTCTGTATACCTTAGCTGTATGTAAATAGGTGTCTGTATCTGTACAAAGATTAAAGTCATGCCACCTGAGCTGTCGTGGTATTTTGCAGTTGAAAAAGTAAAAGGTAAGTCTTGCAATGTTCTTGGGTGCACCTTATACGGGGAAGATGAGTGTACGGTATATAGATTGGGTTGTAGTGTAAGTACGTTTGCTAAGGTTGTGACGGATGAATTCATCTAGCAAGTGATTTATGAAGGAGCACTGTGTCTCTGAAACGAGGCTTGGATTAATGTCATCAAAGGAGAAGGAGAGCAGAGGAGGCGTAAAGGGAAGAGAGATCTATCACACTAAGCAAGACTTACATCAAAGTAGCTCTTGTATTCTTTTACCACGTTGCTATATACTTCCGTGTGTGTTTTCTTTTCTTTTGTCAGTACCCGGGCCTCGGTCCTTCTCCTATTCCGTAGGAGAGGTAACGTAAAATGCAATATAATATAATAGAATGTAATCATAGAGTAGAGAGAAGAGTGAAGCCATCCTCTCTCGTCTACCGCTCTTCATGTGAACATTGTTTCGTTTTACTAATGCATTGCCACTACTGCGTTTCTTTGTGGCTGTGGTGGGAGTTTTGAGAGGTTAACCTTTTTCTTCCCTCTGACAACTCTGCATCGAATTCTGTCACCGAATCGACTGACTTGACTACCTCTGCAACATCCTCAACACACATTACATCACATCACACATTATACAAGATATCCCTCATGTGCAGCAATACTGTTATAGTTATAATACTAAAATACCGCAACAACGTAATACATTACTTTATATTACCATTTCTTTTGCTTTAACTTTTACTGAAGAAATAAAGGTATTTGTATGTGCATTGTATAAAGGTATAGTAGAAGAACGTAGCTGAATGGCCTGGTCTGGGTAAGGGAGAGTGAGAGAAAAGGTGAAGATGACAGAAGGGAGAGTTTCTCTTGTTCCCTTTAGTGCTCACGATCAGAAATATTCTGCAGTCGAACTGTACACACAGGGTGGTTTTATAACCCAAAAGAAATGCCCTGTAGAGAATAAATTAAATGAGAGACCATGTGTATCGTAAATGCAATAGAAAAGCGAATAAAAGTAGGTAAGAATGTGAAAGCGGGCGTAATAACCAAACTAGACAATGTAGCCGAACTAACTTATTGTTAGTTTAGCTCGGTCGAGACTTTAGACCTGGCTTTGTTTTGTTGTTATGTTCTTCTTACTACTACTACTACCACGATTGGGGCTCACCATACAATTCTTCTATTTCCTTATGGACTATGCTACAATTCTTGGTATATAGCACGAGTAAGTAAGTTAGGAGGGAAAAGAATGGAGGAGAAAATGGAGCAGTTAGCCAGCATTATAAAGAAAGTAGAATGTGCAATGTGATGCTATGCATGTAGTGAGTTGTGAGGTTTGGCATGGACTTCCTTGAAAGAACAAACATCTGATGTGATGTGAGTTAACGCAGTAGTTTTGCTGTAGGCAGACGGTAGTTAGTGGGTAATCGATGTGAAAAACTTATTTAGTTTTATAGGAGCAAATGGGCTGATGAAGAGTGACAGGTTGATGAAGAAGTGCGGTGGGAGGAAGGTGCTTACGCTTTTATCCCAAAGGATTGACTTATGGAGAAAACTCTGCGTTATACTATAAAATAGACAAAAGCCCGAGCTTGAAAACAAAACCATCTCCGTACTACATACATCTTTTATTTTTATCTTTATCGCACTCTTCCACCAGTACTTCTGTACAACATAACACACATGCTTCTGCCTGGCGAAACTACATTTTCGGGTAGGTGCAATGCAAGTGCCCGTTTGTTGAATTATTATAACAAAACAATCCTACATACCTACTGCTCCCGACGACTAACATTCTCCTATGAACATTTTACTTTTCGGCTAAACTCAGGAAGTAAGTAGCAAGATAGCAACTAAAGATATAAACATAATAATATACCCGAACATATACTTAGGAATCTACCTAGATAGTTTTAGCTCCTCCGATGGTGAATTTTATGAGATTCTTGTTTGCGTTAAATATAGGTAGTAAAGAAAATTGTAAAATGTAGGAACTGTGTTGTTAGTTGCAGTTTTCAGGAGCAGGAGAAGCAAAGCAACTGAAATGAAAATGTTTGACCTGCTTAAGTTTATGATCACATTATGTATTATGCGTTGCTTACTTTTGTGTTTAATTCATCTCTACTACTACCAGGCCTTGTGAGATAAAAGAGTAAGATTGTTCGTATATAGTAACTCTCAATTATCTTGCACATTTATTCTGCTGTGTGTCTAAACACTTGGAATGAATCTTATCTCTCATTTCCTGGAAAAGATTTGCATAGACAAAGACGATAATTTGAAATGATTGCTTGTATTTAAAAGGAAGACAGTTAGACAGACGAGTGGGAGATGCAAATATAAATGGAATGAGACATAGACGAGGTGAGGTTTCATTGCAATGTCGAGAGATAAAGAAAGAGGAGAAATCATAAAAAGACAAAGAATGAGAAAAGAGCTCCACTGTAGAGGGCCATCCGATGATCAGCAGGAGAGTTAAAAGAATACATGCACAACGTGCACATAGAAAACTGTGACTGTATATACGTCGTCGTCATCGTCGAGGCAAGTCAAGTAAAGGAAGACCAAAAACACCCACAAAGAAAGAGAAAGCTTAAAACAGTCTAAGGAAATTCTATGTTTCAGTACGCTAAAGGAAGCGTAGTTGGCGGAGTATGAATGCTCAGGCAAATCAAGTGTTTTTATGACTCCCATGAGAAACACAGCTTCCAAGGAAGCAAATTGTGTGCCATACGTTTTCCCATTTCCCGTTTGAACTTTCATTTCTCCACGCATTGATAAAGGCGCATCCATAAAACGAAACAAAAGTACATTTATTTCCATAGTCACAGGAGCGTTCAGTACACTGCTACCACTCGGGTATTATGTGTACGTATGTATATGTAGCATGTACAGTTTGTACTGTACTACTAACAAAGACTTTTACTACATGCAAACGTATTTGTACATTGGGAAAACACCAAGTCGCATATGTATACCGTGTGTGAGAGTATAAAGACTTCTGGTTGCAAAGCGAAATAAGTAAACTGAATTTCCTATGTCTGTTGTATTACTGAAGAGTCGAGATACAGAAAAGAGAAGACAACCGAGCAGCTAAGAAAATCAACTCTACTTAAGTCAATTCAACTCAACTAACAATAGTGAAGCTTGAGTGTTTCTCCTCACCACTACTATTCTAACTTGCCCATTGTCTGATAACGTTCAAACTGAAAACATAATCAAGTACGCCCGTAAACTTGCTAGACGTTTGTGTGCCATGTACGTTAGAATACATAAGCCGGACCAAACCAGACCGGGGTAGATAAACTGCACGTCTAACCCTGGAAAATGGCGTCATGGTCAACTGACTTGTCCATTACAAAGACGAAATATTTATTCCACTCTCTCTTTCTCTCCACCAATTTTATTACACGCAACGTGCAATATGTCACAACCAGGGTTATATATATTCCTCTTATTCCTCCATGACGCTATGTTATATATACACATCCCTTTTTGTGGCATCATTCTTTCACTTGGTTAACATAACCCTATTACATTGTGTTGCGCACATATTTATTATCATTTAAGAGATATTTCCATTATAATCTGCTGGTTTTTGGTGGCAGCTGAGTTGAAATACAAAGAAGGTACATCATAAGACGACTCTATATGCTGGTAAATTATTATTATGTGTGTAGTTTTGTTAGTTTTTAAAGTTAGTGGTGGTAGTGGTACTTATTAGAGATAGTCTGCAGAAGTCGTGTTCCGACATATCCTGTACTAGAGACGCTCTTTGCTTTTTCTGGGTTAGATTTGCATTACACAGTGGCTTGGTTGTTGTTAGCTGCAGTCGCCAAGTTGGCTTTTCTTAGCTGGAGTACAAATTCAGTCATAACAAACATTAGGGGGGCTATTTGACGAGTTTTTCATGTTAGTTTAATGTTACTCAACTAACTCTGTGTAACTAACTAAGAGAAAAGTGACGGAAAGAGTTGCCAGTCTATTTATGGCTGTTGAATTTCGGTAATGTCATCGCATCAAGTCATGCTCCTCTAGTCATCAACTTGTCTCAGTGCTTTCACTTGAAGTTGAATCTCTGACGGTGCAAACAACATTTGCCTTTAGTTACGTTGAGTGTTTTCCTTAGCAGAGCACTTGAGATGAGATTGATGTGAGCAAATGGGTGAAAATCCCAAATTCGACTTCACTAGCACAGATACTGATTTTACAGGGTGAAAGTCTTTTGCTTTTATTCTCTGGGAATATTGTGAAAGTAATCGTTTCATCCTGCACATCACATTTTTCACATCATTACAGGAAAACGACTTGGCGAGTGTAAAAATCTACTACTGCATTGTATCGTAGCTTATGGATTGTGGTATTAGTCGTATATATAGTAGCAGTAAAAGCCGTATATTTTTGCTATGCTTCACAAGCCAACCATAGTAAGTAGAAAACACAATAACACAGGCAGTCGACGAGTCCCAGGCAGACGAGGGTAATGTAAAGGATGGGTCGAATCCTATTGCGTAGCCCATGTAAAAAGCGAGCTTAGCTATTATGAGTTTGTGGGAGTCTTAGCTTTCTATCTAAATTTCTATTTTGGTATATATGCATGTAAGTGGAAGAGTTCGTTCCAGTTATGTCACTGTAAGTCTTTTTCTTGTCTATAGATAGTCATAAGTATTGCTTGTGCCTTGTCTTTTCTTGGACTATTGGCTCCCTTGCTGTTCAGATGCATAGATAAGAGAACAAGAGGTTCCCCATGCTTCTTCTCCCTTTCCATCCTGCATTTCCTAGCTCGTATCATCCATTGCCATTGCCATCCAGATGGAATTTTAGTACACTATCCATTTCCAAGATTGGATTTTCCATGCAGATGAACCCACAAAGTTTACTTTGAAGTCCTGAACACCATGTACCAGTACAATTGTGGAAAAAATCCTGTTGCAGTCTCTGTGTTCCTCTCTAGCGGAAAAATCGATGCTCGTCATGAAAGTTGCTTATTGCGAAACGCCCCTTTCTTACGATACTATGTACTTTCGCACTAGAACGTACTACTTCCATTGCTACTATCTTCCTCCGACCCATCATCATCATACATACAATACAACATCACACAGATACACAATTCCTGCATCACGTACATTCTTACACATATAGACAACTTTCACTCATCCTCAGATATGATCAGCACTTTATTTTATTTTGTTTTATCCTTATCGCTAGGTATCTGATTGACGGAGCTTGTCCAGATTCTCTCTCGTCCTTGTACGGTACACAACATAACCGCGTCACATAATAGTTGACTCTTTAAATAGCTACGCTTCCCGTTTCCTTAACTCTTTTCTTCATCCCTCCGCACTTATTCTCCGACGAAGACATGAGCATCGCAAAGTCGATGAATTTAGCTGGGATGGATATGAGACAATATGAAAAACTGACACAGACCTCATCTCAAATTGTCTCTCATATCAAGTCATTTGAGTCGTACGTGATGTGATGTTGTGTCACATGTACCCACATAAAGATAGGAATGCATACTCTCCCCATTCCCCAAGCAGAAATCAACTTTGCTTTACAGCGCACACCCATTGCTTTACTTTGTCCTTTATTTTGATTTCGGCTCAAATGGCTTTCTTTGACGGCAGAAAAATCTGTGGCAAAAAGTCCATCATGCATAACACTATTATGACCTTGTATCTCAGTCTGTCAACTCTTCTCAGTTTGTCAGCACAAGATTTACCATATTCCTATTCACTATTCACATGCAAACATGTTTTATAAATAATCGTTCCCAGCTTTCGAGTTGTTGAACACGTATTACTAATCTGCAAGTGTGTACGGAACGAACGTGGAAATATTTGTTACAAACATACAATACCTATTTACTCGTATGACTAAAAGCTAATGTTTAGTTTAATTACAAATATTTTTCATATTACAACCTGATTTCTTGTAATGTTATTTACAAGAAAGTTATTACAGATTCCACTCCAGTCGTTTGAGTAGGTCACTCAATATTTACGTTCTACCAAGTTCTACTATAAAAAGTTTTTTTGCATAAATAAATACCCAAATCCGAAATGACGAATTTTGATCATTCAAACAATGTGGAATACAAGAAAAAGACGAAAATCTAAAAAGTCAACATCCATAAAAAGTACGAGCATTAGATCTTCTGGAACATTGCTTTCAATCTCCAACATGTTATTTTCCCCTATAATAATCCTTAACAGTGAATCGAATCCTCTTATACCTATATACTGTGTACCTGTACTACCTAGGAATGTAATAAAATAAAGAAAGCATTGGATACTGTGTTACACGAAATAAGCGGAATGAAAGGAGCATGAAGAAAGAAAAACACGTGCCATACCGTATCTGAGCATGATATCATTTAGAAATATTTCATTACGGTACATTTATAACTATTAAAGGAGTCAAAGAAAGTAATCGTTGGGCAAAACAGAGAGCAAAACTCAGTGCTCGAATCTGTTGTCATATATTATCCACTTTCCGACAAGTCACAAACCTATTTCTACGGTACACTTCTGTAAAATTAGTTGGGTTTATAAAGAGAGAATGAATGTTGTAGGTGCTGTACAGGGCAAGGAGGACCATCACCAGTTAGGAGCTCTGACTTACAAGGACAGAAAGATAAAGAATGAAACGAAAGACTCTTCAAGCCTTGCAGAGCTGAGAATATACACAGATATTCTATACATACTAACACAAGTATTATAGCCTGGTTTGGTGTTTCTCCAGTAGTTGGAGGATGGGTAAAAAAATGGAGTCGCGAAGAGCAATGAATATCAATCTTGATATTCTTTTGAAAGTCGCGACTCGCCGCATGGAATTTTAAGAGCAGTGGCTCCGCTTCATCTAATACGGTCGAAAAGTTTCCTAGCGAGGAGTTTTGAATATTAATGACCTCCCTTTGCTGACTTTTGCCTTCCCGTTGGCTATGTGTATCTGCTATAACAGTAGTTGCTTTCTCTGCCCTTCTATCTACTAGTCAACATCGCCAACATACAGAAGAACATTGCTGAAGTGAGCTGAATTGAGTTCAGTTGACTACCATGTACTTACAACCAGCCTACTAGCACTTGCTTGCCCACCACCAAAGAACACGGCTGCTGCTACACCAAACTAAACTACCGGTAGAACTAGCAGAAGAAGTGCAGACGTATGTATGAATATAGACTTACCTTCTTACTCCTCCACTTACTTGATTCTAAAAATATCGTCCTATCTTTATATCCACAAGTCTTGTCTCTTTTTTACTTCTAACAGCCATATGAGTATAGCCCACCACTCCGTGGCCACACTTTCACCAACTCAATTCAATCCTGCCAACTTAACTCAGAAGAGAGTCACTTCCTATTACTACACTCCTACATCCAGGACCACCTCCTCCTGTGGTATTCCTAGGATATAGGCACTATGTTATTACTCTATCATACAAATTTAGCTATCTGACATCTTATCATTTCTGCCTGCCTGAATTACGTGCACGCAGATAATATATGATGCTTTTACCTTCAACCTACCAGAATGAAATGAATGAATCCTCCTCATTCATGCTACAACTACAATATCAAACAATTAAAGAAAACACGAAATAATTCAAAAGAACTGCAAATGTCTAACATGACGAATTATGCAAATTAAGCGAATCTGAACATTAAGCCGAAACTTGAAGATCTGTAACATCCCGCTGCCAGCAAAGTTCCTACCATAAATAAACGTCTTGCGTAAACACAGAAATGCAGTGGTAGTAGTGGTAGTGGTAGTAGCCTGTATAGATGTAAATAAGAGCCAAGACGGAAATAGAACACAGAGAGGGTAGTGTCTTACACCTCCATTTTTCTTATAGACAGATACACTGACTACGTTACGTCATCGCAGGAAAGATACGAGCAGCAAGTAAGCGTTCTGACTTTTGGCCAAAGTGGGAAAAGCGGTAGAAAAGATAGAAAGCGAAAAGTTGTGAGCACGGGAGAGGAATGAGTGCTTTCTCTTAACACTACGTCTCTATACTGCTACGTTTAAAGCGGACAGAAAGTAAAGTGAAATGTAGACTCGCCAAGCCTTTAGGTACATGAGTTTTTACTGACAGTAGTGGTGGTGGTATTAGAACACTACAAATGTTATATTATACAATACCACCACTCACAGCTAGATCTACGTATATGTGCTATTATTAAAAGAAGAGCCGGAGCCTTTACACTATTGTGAAAGTCTGCCCAATGCACTTTGCATTCCAGTGTACTACATATAGTAGCAGAGTTGCACTCAAAGAAAATAAAAAGAAAGAAAGGGACATAGAAAAAGTATGAATAGTGTAGTAGAAAAACAGAACATTGGATTGCACACGAGAGAACACATTATCGCCTGTTCGCAAAGTAAAACCAAGGAAAATAAAATGAGTCTGAGGAAAAATATTGTTTTGAGAACAAGTTTTTTAGGGAAAATAATAGTGAAATAAGGAGAGATGAGATGCATGCAGATGCCATCGTGCATTTTACATGCGATAGCATAACATATGATCTGTTCTGGGCGGCTACCCGCGTCGACATCCACCACGTAGCATACCGTACATATATTCGGAGACTGCTCATTGTCACTTGAGTGCCGCACTATAAAAATGCGTCGTAAAACAACCTTCGCTATTTCATAACGTGTCACACGTCACTTCTTCTTAAATGAAACAAATTCGGACAAATACTTATATCCGCCTCATAGCTACTCAGTATGCCTTCACCGTACGTATCCAGAGATATTAAATAACACATGTGTCTCACTCATCATTTTTCTGGCAAAGACAACACACACCACCAAGACACACGCACCCGAACCCGAACCTACTATTCTACATCTGTATAAACACATTACATTATATTGCACCTACATAATATTATAATATATGCAGATAAATATATATGCGAACATTTTGCAGTAAAGCCGATACATACTATATATGAGTTAAGTACGAGGTACAGTCACATTCTTAACTTACATATTTTGCTTGCATGGCAAATACAAGAAGAAGCTACAGAGTCTCATTATGCAATGTTCTCACTGTCACTGTCACTTTTGACTAGACGGTTAAGTTTATTAAACGAAAAGGGAAGTGAAGTCGTAGTACTGTAGTCGTAGTTGTGTACTTTGTAGTCTGGGAAGACTAAGTAAGCATAAAGGTTTTCTTATTTCCAGTTCAATTCGGACTTGGCTTTTCGGTTTCTACCAAGTCACTTGGAAAGACGCCAAAGACTCAAAGGCAAAAGAGGGACAAGGGAACGATAGAGAGATACGAAGTGGGATCCCCACTGCATATTTGCAATATGATAGCAACATTGGATATAGCACGTTAAGTTAAATTACATAATGTACGTAAAGAAAGGTATGGATCCAGATTTTATGTATTGCGGTATGATATGGGTGGAGAGAAAGGATTTCAACGCGGCTCTACTGCCCGCTGCCATGTTATATATGTCGCCCAAGATTTAAATCTTGAAAGAAGATTTTTATTACCTAGACTCTTATGTGTCTTGTCTTATAAAAGAATTCTCCTTTCAAGCTGACTTCTGCAATCTTTATTTTCTCAAAGCGCAGCAAACATTTCATTTGAATTTCTTCAATACGTCAAAGAGATTTCCAAAATGAATATATTTTGTTGATGTTGTGGCGCCTGTGGAAAGCTGTGATTATAAGGCAAAGGAAACCACCACAGTCTTCTTGCTGAGTCGCATTTCAAAGAAAAGAATAACATAATCTGTGTTGATTTGCAGTGTTATAACTTATAACGAAATCCCAGGAAAATAAAAAGGTGCACAAAACCAAACCAGGGGCAAAAATAATAAAAGCAAAGCAAAAGATATAAACCTAATACATGTATTCATGTATGTGTAGATGTGATGATGTATTGCACACATATAAAGAAAACTGTAATGTGCTTGGCTAGGTGGAACTGATATTGCGTGAACCCTGTGTGTACATAAAAGACCTAAGGATAACACAAACCCTAACCACTACATTATATTATATTATACCATGTTGGGCAAAATGTAAAATGAGAGAAGAGCATACAAGCCATGGCATGGACAGTATTGGAAAAAGATACTATTATCTGTAGTAATGGCTTAACAGGCTTAACCAGACCATACTAGAAAAGTGACCCAAAGTCGTGTCCATGCACAAAATTCAAGAAAGAGTAGGACAGGAAGGCACACATAATAAAAGATGTGAGTTTTGATAGGCCTGGTTAGAATTATACACTTTCAGTCTGAATTGAGCTACAGCTACAGGACATTCGTATATACTTCTGTCTGAAATCTTGGCTTATATTTGGAAGAGACACTCTCAGTTGGACACCATTTCCCAATGTCAACTGGACAGAGAAGAGCTCTGAGCTCAGTATTTGTATTATGGAGAATGTGAATCCGAGAAATGACATGGGGATGCATGCAATATACCCCTATCTAGAAATGATATTTGGTAGTATGACACAGACTGAGATAACTTTGGCTATACAAATATGATATCCTACTATAATAACATACACATGCCTTAGATATATTTTATATACCTATGTGCACAAGTATGTGTTAGTTATAGTAAGTTCTATATAATATTATACGATAGTGGACTATGAGGTGACTTCCATTTGGCTTGGGTTATGTTATCTGTATGTAATGGAGGATTGTAGATCCATGGGTATCAAAGGCGATATGATTGAGAGAAAGTTAATTTTCCAAGCCTCAAGAGATGGGCATGATGAAAGGGAGAGAAGGGATTCGTCTTTCATGCCTTATTGGATTTTTCCAAAGAGTGTCTCACTCTGACTCAGTAAGAGGAGTCGCTCTCAATTCGTTTCCTCTCTTCTGCTTTCCTTTGGCCATTCTTTAATACGTAGTGATATGATAGTATGAGTAAATATAAGATGAAAGATGAGTGCCTCTGCGTTATGCCTAACCATCCATTTCTATAGATCTTCTCCAAGTGCCAATGGTGCACCAGAGATATACCTAATGTAAGTATACACAGACAATAGGAAGCACAAGCAGGTAGTAGGAGGAGGAGGAATTTAGTGTCGATACATAGTGGATGGTGTAATGTAACTGGAGATGAGAGAGAGAGAGAGTCTACTAAACTCACTTCCCACTACTACTCACTCACAGTCACAAATCCTGTCTCCTCAAGTCTCCTCTAGTCTTTTGATACTTTCTCAGCATGCGACTTGTGAAATTTTGACGAGCTTGAATTATATTTGCCCTTTGTGTGTGTGTCTCGTGAATTATTCACTCAGTTTGTCAGTCTCGCCTTGGCTCTCCACTCTTCGTCTCTTCTTCCTACTATTCACAAACTCATTTTTCCTTTTATTTCCACCGGCTAGTTGAACACGCATCTTCTTTACACAGAAAATGCTCTTTCTATTATTTCCTGACTTGAGTCGATCGTGTCACCTCACCATGTACTGTAGTTACCGTATAAGCTACGACCTACTACTGCCAGCTTTAAATTATCTAAAGAAGGGTTAGTCCCACCCAGAGATAAGTTCGTATATTGTTATTGTAAATAAATAAACAAAGACATTCCTACAATAACAGCACATGCTTCTCTCTCTTTATCTTTTTATAATTTGCATTTGAATGTATGGGCACAGTTGCGGAGTCAAAAAGAGCTTCTCTCTTAAAATATTTCTACAATGCTATCTGTAGAAAGCTTTGCTTTAATGTTATACTATAGCTGTAGAAAGACGTTACTTCCAACTGTATAAGTACGGCAATAGTGAGTGTAGTATATACAACTTCAGAGAGAATTGTATTTATTTACACATTTAGTATCTATAAAGTCAATAGTAGGAGAAGAGTTTGCGACTTATTATATTTACTGTGCTATTGAATCAAAGATCGTTTATTTGATGCGTACAGTAGAATATGAAACCTGCTTTGATCAAACAGGGAACCTAATCTACCTTTTGTAATATCCACCTTATGTGACATTCCATTGTTAATGTCACACAGACGCGTATTCTTTGGCCTAGAAGTAGTTTACACATATTTGTATGCTGCAGTAATAAGTATGAAAAGCCAAGTTCAAATTCACCAACCATATGACCATCCAAAAATAAACTCATCTCTTTTCATCTCTCTCTCTCTCTCTGCTTCTCTTTGCTTTTCCTTTGGCGTTGTACACCGAAAGAACCTCGGCGGCGATAAACCCGAAATTCACGATTGTACTGATCTCTTTCTACATAACACCACGTAGCTATACAGCAGACCATATGAAAGCAGGAGGAATAGTTCTATTACTGTACTATGTAGGACAATGGTGTAATAGAAGGAACACACGCAGAGGTGTCTCTGTGTCTGCCCACTCCATACTGTGTAAGTTGGATTGCAAGGCAAGCAGCTTGGATGTAATAGCCCATATAATAATACACGTCCAATCTTTGCACGATGTAGCCACACTTAAGAATGGTCTTTATAAATGCAGAATACACTTACACACACATCCACGCGAAGGTATTATTACTCTGGTGCTGTTGAATTCACTGCGTATACAGTTCGCATGGACCTGAATTGAATGCAATGTAATGTAGACTTGGGTGGTGGGAGAAGACGTGGAAAGTTACATCGAGAGAAAGCAAAAAGAGCGGAAAAGGGAAACTGCATAAATTGCAAGGGAACAATCCTATATTTCAGCACCTTATTCATTCAGTGATACAAGCAATATATCCTTCTCTTCCCCTCTTTTCACTCTAATATCCCATTTCTAACCACTTTCACTCCCATCCTTCCTTTTCTTATCGTTTCTTCCTACCACTACTACTACGACAACCACGATTGACTATACACATATTTAGTTTCATAAGTACGTATAGGGATAGTAGTGTGTAGAGATATTGACTATGCCACATAACTGTACATGTGGTCTTTGCTTGCTCAAGTCTCATCTTCTTACTGTCTCGGATTTTTGGCTACGTTTGGCTGTGTGACAATGATACGAGAGGATGGGAAAGAGTAAAGAAAGAGTACAGCAAACCAAAGCAAAGCACCCCTACGACTTACGACTCACGACAACCATTTATTACGGTAACTGAAGGGAACGAGCGGAAGGAAGAGGACCCAGCCAATTTCACACCGTCTAACCAATATCCATAATAAATATACATACGACTACTGCCTGAGTTATACTCAATGCTGATCAATTCACTTGTACAATGTATATATACATTCTCTCCGTTTTTATGTGTACGCAAAGAGGCACACGTCAGACACACATACTAAGTGTGTATAAATGAACGGGTAATCTAATGGAAACACATTCTTGGATGGTTTGATAGGAGTGTGAGACTTCTTCCTCTCTCTCTCTCTGAGAGCAGTCAAAGAGAGAAAGACTCAGACTACATACGGAGAGTTGTTCTGCTGCTTTGGTTCTGACTGAGTTAAATACGATCATCCCTTCTATTGTTTTCTTTCATAATGTATTCTCATCTCGTCGTGAGTTGCATTTCAAGTTGGTTTCTGTAGAAAATCGCAAATCTTCTTGACCCTTTTAATTTGAAAGAGAAATGGAATGAATGGAAGGCTTAAATTAGCACTGGGTTCTGTATCTATTTGTATCTCGTTTTTGTATATACTACTACGACTCGAAAGAACTGTACTGGTGAATGAGTACAAATTTGCAAAAAGTCTCTGATGGGATGAGATAGCAAAAGCCTGGGCTCTCTCATTTGCTAGTTACCAGTGTCTGTTACTTGGCTGTCTGTTGATTGCAAATGCTATAAGAGACGGTCTGCTTAGAATAAGAAAGTGGCAAGACGAAATAATGAAATAAATGCTGGGCAAGGCTCTGCATTGTAATGGTATTATGGCATGTAAGATACTAGTCAACTTAAGACTTGCTAAGCAAAAAAATCCAATGCGAATTCTAAAAGGAAAGTGTAGTGTAATTTTTGACTTCAGAACTTTAGAGATGTTCTCTTCCAGACGATTTATTCGGAAAAATAAATAAAATGCATAGCGAGCTGTAGATTGGAAATTTTACGACTTTTCTTTGACGCCACCATTCAATCCCAATTCAGCAACCTTAGTATCCTATTATCTCTGAGCAAAAGACGAGCAAATCTCTAACTAAGCTTTTAGGATTGTGTTGCTTAGTATAACACATACTATATGGAGGCACTTCTTCTTGTGTGTGCCACGTACTGTACTGTACAGACAAAACACACTTTCAAACACACACTCCTTTCGGTATGTGCATAATATATAGCTCTGCATGTATTGCAAAGAAAACTGTACACTTCCCAGTCTAAACTCACTTGCAGTCAGCTCCTTATGCTCAGTTATTATGTTTACAGTTTGTGCGCTCTCTGCTCTGTTGTAAAATGTAATGTAAGTAAAGGATGTATCCGAACTTCGTTCGAGCTACACTTATCTTACTTACATAAGCAATTCTAACACATATATATGCATACCTTTTACACATTGTGCCAAAAACAAACTTCCACTTTCATATTTTAAAACTTAAGCCATTCTCACGTATGAACCTTATGACACGAAAATTCAATCACACTAATATTTACATCCGTTTAATTTAGTTTGATTTTAAATCTTCACTATACACAATCGCACTATACTACATGTTGACCGATGACCTTAGAGTAAGCTTGAAAAAATTCTTTCACCTCTGGAGAATGCTATTTATAAAAAATGTCCTCGAGTATTTCATGGCCCATAGAGAAGTAGTACAACTGTGCAAAAAATTCACAACTAATCCAATCCAAAATTCAATGGGAGACCTCTGAGGGCACTGTGGAAATATAAAAAAGTGTGAAACCTTACTCGCACTATATTACACAACACGACACAAGAAAGGAAGTTTTGCTCACAAATTGATATTATTATACTTACAAGGTTTGTACAATACTAATACTATTAAAACAAGCTCCCGCTTTGTACATTATGTGAATAGGAAATAGTAAGTATGTTTGTGTGCGTGTGCTACCAATTATTTTTATTCTGCAGTGTTCTTAGAGAGAGAGAGAGAGTTCTATTATGCAAAGCTTCTTAGGAGAAATATATATGGAAAGTGTATGTCTTTTTAGGAGGTGAAAGTAGCATTAGCACGTACATAAGCATAGCCAAGTACAAAAGGATTTGCAAATCGATCCGTGTTGACTCACTTGTGTAATTGCTGCGTTTTGAATAAAATGTAAATACATTCATAACAAATCCTGGCTAATCCTATCTGTTGGTAAACAAGAGCGTAAGTGAGCCTTGAGCCTTTCAAAGTCTCGTCTCATCTCAAGTGAACGGAACTGATCTGAATGGAAACAGTCAAATCAGCTTTAACTTCACACACATATTACATTACACGATTCACAGATATCGAACTCGAGAGTGTATGCACAGACACTACGGAGGAATGGCAAAGCTATTGGATGTAAATTGGATAAGACTTTGTGTCTTTATGTGTCGAAGGTATGTGTATAACTCCCACTGTACTTTCCTTCTTCATCCTTAACTTCTATTACCAATTGTATATTATGTACTTTGCATAAAGCACGGCGTACTTCGGCCAACTTATTCCTCCAAGCCTTCGTCTCAGTTTGAACTTGTAATATAAATACATAAGCCAAAGCCTACTCGTATCCCAGTAGCACTTTCTGAGTTTTCTACTCTCTTTTTACAGTTCAACTTCAACTCTACTATATACGTTTATTATGTAAGTACTGTGTCTAACATAATACAGTTTCAATGAAATAGAATTCCAAAGATGCATAGTTGAACAGAAGATTTAGTTTCAGGTTGAGTTTAAATCTCACTCTCTATTTGTATTTGTATGCACGGGGATTCGTATACACTGACTTATGGTAAGCACATTGCATTAGTTGCCATTGAAGCTTTTTCATGTCTCATCCACCCTTTTCTTTTTCCTGCTGCGACATTTCCCCTCCAGAAAGAACCTACACTGTATGTACAATGACAATATGGCCTTGTTCGCACTATTTATATAACCCTATTGTGCTGTAGCTATGCTGTACCAGTAAGGATAAAATAAAATGTCAAACTATCAACGTAATCCTACTTGATTCGACTTAAATTTTACGTCAAAACTTGTAAACATCTGTAAAAGTACGTTTAATGAGCACAGCTAATTAGCTATGCTGCTGTAAATAAATTTCTCGAAGGGAAATCAGAGTATGCGCTCAATCAGCTTACAAAAGTTTAACTTGTCGGGATTTTATAGCTTAACAATAGTAAACATTCAAATACGCTTACACTACACAACCTATACATATACTCTAATAATATATGCATGCTGTCACATAAAAAAGCTAGTGACGAATCATTATTATCACCTACTATTACGTTCGTTCGTGGAATTTATATTGTACTCAAGCAGAGAATAAAACAATGCTGTACATTTTACATCTATACAACAAAACACACTACTACGAAGAAAGAAAATGTTAATGGGGCAATATTGTTTATATAGACTGTTTAAAAGAATAAATATATCTTACTCGCGTTACTACTAAATTAACTATAGCGTTCATTATACAAAGGAGCTTACGTATGTAGTATTGCATAAGTAAGGACGAACATTTATAACAAAAGCTTCTGCAGTAATTGCAGTGCTCTGCTGGTAGTATGAGTGTACAAAAGCTATATTGACGTCTTTCGGATGGTTCCTTTGTAAATAATATACCTCAAGGCAAGGTTCTAATCCATCAGCACCATTTATTAGCATGGACGATGCGTTTCCTTTTAGTTACATTACTGTTGACAAACCCATTAGGACAATGAGAGATGAATTCAATTCAATCATTTATAATTTATTGTGAGCAAAGTTGAGTTGAGCTAAAACGAATCCAATGGGGATATCATCCTTGATGAAATGATGATGGTGATGATGACTATTATAATGACTATTACCATTCGGATTGTAAAACGAAGTGCTTCAACAACAACTGCCTCAGAGTTGGAACATTGACTACATTAAGAATCCTCAAAACGAGAACAATATTCATAGAGTGTATACATGATGCATTTATAAGTTCACTACTATAGTCTTGACGTAAATTATGACGAGAACCATAATATAAACACAACTCTGTCTGTATCTGTGGAAAACATTTGACTGCGACTAGGACATGTATATATATAGATAATAATATTTCATTGCATTGCGTATGTATATGAGGATTGGAAGAATGGTAGTATGAGTACGGATGAACGTGGCTGTAGATAACTACTACGCGAGTTGAGTTTAGTGAGCGTGATAAATGAAGTTTAGATGAGCGACATATATATATACATATCTAATATAATGATAAATTGTAAGTAAGGAAGAAGAACATTGAAATACATAGAGAACCAACAGAGTTGCACAGAATAAATAATAATATTAATATACACTTGAATACTGCGAATGAAAATGGATGGGGATATGATAGAAGCCTTGTTGAATTAAAAGTTGAACAGTAATGACATAGACAGTGTAGTGAATCGAATTGACTACGCAAAGTCAAAACGGAGACAGGCGAGGAAAGGACGTGGACTTACTTATTCTGGAAAGTTTGAATGCATCAGCCGTATTAATGACATCGACAAAGGCCTGGAGCTCAAAGCTTCTCTCCGCTGTGCTCGTGTGACGATTGCGAAGCATCAGAGCGTATTTGAATGCTGTCTGCACTTGAGTAGTCCCTTGCTCAAAAATGGCACCTGCAATGAAATAAATTAAAAAGGAATTAAGCTCATATTAAACAAAGTTAAGGAATAAGATCAAATTAAAACTCGTTTGACTGTGCCGAATAATACGGTATAGAAGTATATAGGTATAGAAGTATATAGACATATAAGAGAAAAAAGTAAAGTCCAAGAAAGTCGGTTGGTATATTAATAAAAGGAGAAAGTCGGTATAGGTATATGAATATAAGGAGAAAGTCGGAAGGTATAAGAATATAAGGAGAAAGTCAGTAGGTATAGGAAAATAAGGAAAAAGACGCATTAGATTCTTCCATGCTGGCGTAAATACACATTTTTCGTTTTTATACACTGATAATGTCATATAAGTCATTACTCTCATTACTACAACGGGAAGACAACCGAAGAAGCACTTTATAAGTAAATTAAACGGTTATATGAATTATGAAGTCACAAATTTCACTCCGGGCATTACAGAAATGTAACAAACGCAACTCTACAGATACTAAAGTTGCTTTCACTTTCTCCCGTTTATTTTGGCATTCTCGGACTGTGAGTTGAGACTACTTCTCAGAACTGAGCAGTTTATTTAATGTCGATTCATACTCTTCTTCTTCGTACTGCTCTCATTTAGTCGTTTAGAGCAATATTATTACTTTGGTGTAAAAATATATACCACCATATCATAACAACCATTCTTGTCCTTTAGCATTCATTCAAACTATGTACTTCATTTGCATTTCAAATTTAAATATTTCTATCATTATGGTCTTTGGTGACAGAGCATAAAATGACGCGGAAGAAATAAATAACTGGAAAAAATGACAATATAATACAACTTACTACAGCTCTTTGTATTTATTTATCATCTAATGTTATGTTTTTCGGGATGAATGCTGTATATATTTTACATTTACACACAACAAATGACAAGTGTTGCTAACAAAGGAAAAGGGGAATTGAACAAGAGTCTGTGAGTTACTTTACCAAAAGTCGAACAACTGTGAATATATATACAGAATTGAAATGTAGTACACACCGAGTGAAAGTCGAGGTTAAAAGTACGGCTAGTGTCGTTTTGGTTTTGAGTTCGTATACAGTTTTCTGTGTGTTTCTTCTGTGAGTATTTTGTTCAAGTAGTGTAGAACTAAAGATTGTAGACAAGGAAAGGAAGTCAAGCTGAACAAATCACAAATGCAACAAAAAAAATTGACAAAATGTTCGGGAAATGGACGCCATTTTTAAAATCTACAACTTTCTCTGCCGTGCACGTTCTTTCTCTTTCCAGTTTAGCGTTGTATTCTATTTTCCTTGTCATTGTCCCATTTTCCACAACTACTGCCCTGTCAACTCAACAAAACACAGCGACTTGAGATTTGCAGCCACTCTCATCGTGTGTTTACATCCAAGGATCATATCCATCCCACGATACAATACAAATACGAAGAGATAGTCTTAACAGTGTAAATAAAAATATGTGCACAGGCACAACTTGCTCAGCTTCTCCGAAAAGCATAGACTCAGTAGTCGATTTGAATCTCTTCACTTCTTGTACTACATACATCGTACATTGAATCCTGTTCAAGACAAATGTATCTTCTAGTGTTTGCTGTACTAGTTCTAGTACACATTCACATAAGTACATCTTGGCATCACAAGTCAGGAAATGTATGCGGTACATAGAGTCACGACTAACATTATACAGTTAAACTATGTACTGGAGTATGTAGTCGACTTGTAGTGGAGTAGGACATGACAACAATCCTCTAGTTGTGTATGTATTATGCTTAAGAAGTGATATGAGCTAATGCTGCTTACAGTTTTTCTATACAAGACAGAGTGCATTTTCTATTCTGTGTAGTGGAAACAGGGAAGTAGGCAAAAAGATTTCAGGAGAAAAAGCCATCCTCACATCCGTCCATACGCGAACTGTTCATTTCATCCCATTTGATTGTATGCTAGACTAGATTTTATATAATGTCAGTTGGAAATGGGCTTATGGAGCACAATCTACACGTATAGAGCGTATATATATACACTTTAAATGTGAGCCACTACTACAGTAAAGTAGACTTCTTAAGACACATATAGCTCGCATTTTTAGTCTGCACAATACAATGCAACACACAGCACATCTCAGCAACATATTTCCTTACAATACAAAAATACAATTTACAAGCCCTCATTTTTTCTTCCCTGACCAAAACGACATATCCGACTACTTGTACTTTCACTTTATCAACTTTGATTTATGTTGCTGAATATCCCGCAATAAAATTTGTAATGAGATGTTTATAAGGTAGTAAAACTTGTGATTGTACTTATATTTATAATCTCCAGTGCTCTCCAGTCGGGTGCAAATTTAAACGTATCTCGGATTAAATCCGTGGTCATTGTGAGCTTTTGTCTGTAAATGTACTATGAGTAAATGCTGAATAAAAGGAAGAGCTTATATGGTACACAACAGTTTGAAAACGAAACTAAAATAAAATAAAGAAAATACGAAGAAGACGAGCTATATATGAGTAGTTTAGTTTTACTTTATATAAGGAAGAATTGCGTGACTTTTTGTCGCTTATTCAAAGCAAGGCACACAAGTGGCATTCCTTCCTAATTCTGTTTTCATTCGTGATCTAGGTTTTCTACGAAGATTCTATACACATTGCATTGCTTTGCTATATTGAAAAGGCGAAGATGAACCGGCCCAAGTGAGTTAACAGTCAAATCCAAGTCTAGTGTAATAATAAGAATAAGTGTAGTCAGCGAGTGTGTATCTGGGAAGACAGGAGTTTTTTGATAGCTTCTCTCGCTCCCTCGACTAAAAACATAACAGACATGGATGACAGTGGAGCATAACGGAAGCCAACATTACAGAACATAACGTAACGTAAAATACAGAATATAACAGACAGACTCGATTCACATTGAAATGATCGTGTGTGTTATGCCTTATATAATATTTCTATGCAAGAACGAAAGTACGATGAACAGTCATATATATAAATGCTGGTAAAACTGCAGTAGAAAGGAAGCATACGGTATTCCTACAACCCACCACTACTACTCTCAAGTTGGAGATGAGGAAAAACGCAAATTTAGGGATGGGATCTGACTCCATACGGAAATCCAACTTGTCTATATATTAGGATTAGCCATTTTCCACCAGGCGGACCTAGAACAGTACCCACTTCACTACCACCACCACCACTTCCACTATTGTGCAAAAGCCATAGACGAAGAGGATTCTTCTACAAGTAAATATATAGAGGTAGACAAAACTCAAGCCCGAAAAGAAGACGCGGCATGGATAGAGAAAGCGTTTTCTCCCACTTTCTATTTACTGTTATTAAGTAGCGCAAGCTACTTTATAACATTGGTGTCTACGTCCGTCTGTCCGTCTGTGACCACTATAACTCACGAACGGATAAAAACAAATCGTTCAAACTTCTCATACGTGATCTCCATGTCACAAGAGAGGTCCCATTGGAAAATGGAGTCAATCGGTCAACTTTTTCATCATCTTTGACTTTTTAGAATAAGCTACTGTGTCAACACAGCCACAACAATACAGTTTTTTAAATACTGCTAAGTGAATTCGATTTATGTTTGGCAGTGAAAACGATTTTGAAATTTGAAAACGACCGCTAAAGTTTAAATATTTTGAGAAATGTGAATTGATGTTTTCAAATATAATATAGTAAAAATAGTTATTCTGCTGCAAACTTATTTGGCAACCCTTTGGTGATTTCGTTAATAATAATTATATTGTTGCGCTACTTTATTACAGCTTTGAACGGTTTATTTCCATATTATGTCCTTTCTATATGCATGCTGTGTATTCTTAAGCCTGAAACCAAAGAGAAATTCTCTTTCCCATTATCTGCATCGTTTATATAGTTTTCTGTTCTGTACTTTTGATTACTGCACGCATTTCATACTCTCGCTTTATTATGGAGCAAAAATATTCCGAATGGTCTATTTCAGTAATTCCGTGGCTATCCAATCCTACGGGCAGTTCATCATCAGCTTTAATACTTTTAAAGTCTCCGTTCGTCTCAAGCGACGATATACCTACAAATTCTTTGCATGTAGCAAAGGCACGGCAGTTGTGATACTTTGCATTGGGCTGGAATACTTCTACTTGGAATAAAATGATACATTAGTAATGCTACGTTATGGTGAAGGTAATACTTATGCTTTGCAATGTAAAATATTTTACAGAAGCAGAGAATCAAATCATTTTGCATAGATAAGGCTGGTTAGACACGGCCAGACCACATATTTGTAAAACAAGAAAAGACAGATAAATGAGACTTACTGTGCATAATATAAAACTACAGATATAATATGCCTACAGTAAAAGAAGTTCCAGCACAGATATACGGTATAGTTAAGAAGACGTGAGACATTTAGACAAGACACTGATTGCAAGCAGGAAGATTGAGTTAAGTTAAGCTGACTCAGAGAAATATACTCACAGTGGTAGATGGGTTGAACTGAAAGTGAAATACGTATCATGCACATGATAGACCCAGCACTTTATTTTATGTACGCCAAGACACATCATATAGATCATCATATCACATCACACAAAAATAGAGCAAAGTCCATGGGACTACGAAATAGAAATTTGACGGGAATGAAAGGCTGATGGGAAAAGTAGTGAGGCTTGGAATGAAATTCGCCAGATTTATAATAACAACCACGATAGAGCTTTACCTCTTCCATCCGACCACCAGGAAATATATACTTGAGACAGTTAAATAGTTTAGTCGTTCGTAGGTATTGCCTTTATATAATGTATATGCATGTAAAATGTAACTAGGTTTACTATATACACTTATTTAGTTACATAGTTTGCTTGTAGTCAATTGAAGTATATACACCACCACATTGTAGCTTCAGCATTGCATGATATACCCATAGTTGTCGGAGTAAAATAGTTCTGAGAAATGCATTGAATGTTATTGTAGTCCTAGTGTAGTACGTTATGTATAGTTTGTATAAACAAAACTGGGGGAAGACTGAAGACACACATAACGACAGACTAGACAACTAAAAACCATATTATAGATTCTGTGGTATATTCTTAGCATAGTTTGGTGTTGTGTTGTGTTATAAGATGTTGGAAAGCAAAGCATTCCTAGAATTTATACTTTTCCTTTGGTTTCCTTTTGTGTATTCTCTTCACTGTCCTTAGTGACTTGAGTGGTGGTGTAGTGTATGTGTATGAATGTGTAGTTATTATACTTATATATGAATGGCTGAGTTGCAGCAGAGCGAAACATGTAAGGAAAACCGCAACCTCGTCTGACAGACTGTATGAACTCTAATATTTCATCTGAATGTATGTGAAATGGGCTGGGCTGAGGGTGCATAAAGAGATTATTTCCATATTATTTGCATCTGAAATGTCCTCTGTATATTTTTCTGTGAGCAGGTTCCTAAGGTATTGAATACTACGTTTTATACTTCTGTATACGTACGCAACGCACTTCTTCTTGCTATACATCACGGAGCATTTATATATGGAGCAGTGTATTTTATTTCCTTTCTCATTCTTTGCTTTTTGCCTATATATAAGTTGCCTTCCTTTCCTTTGCTCTGATAAATCGCTCCCCTCGTCTACTTCTGTGAGTTTACTTCTTTGACTTCACCAAGGACGGTGGCCCATGAACACCTTGCTGTCAATCAAAACACTCTCACAGTCCTTTCGCTAAGTTAAATCTCCTTTTTTGACTCGAACAACTTTCTCTGTTCCCCTTCCTGCTTTTATTTACTGATACTGTTACTATTTATCTCTACTGTCTTTCTGATGCCTCCTCTCATACTCGCGCCTTGCTTGTCCTATGACTCTTTATGTCTTTAGAACGAATGAATGAAAAGTAATGAGCTCGTACATACACAATCATCTTTTCCCATTTGCATTCATCCTAGTTTTACATTTGTCCCCCCTACGCATTCCTTAAACTAACAATACCCTGTAGTTCATCTTGATTCTTTTTATTTCACTTTAACATTTCACAACTCCATTCTATTCCATTGTACAGACTTCGTCGGAGGTGTATTATTATTATAACAAAGCTTTATATTTTTCTTTCATTTGTTTTTCTTATATAAGACTTTTCTTCTGCTCATTTACCATGTCATTCTCAAATCCCAAAGCGATAATACAATGGAAGTATGTTCATTCATAATACAATATACCTATATATATACCCAGATCGTTCAAATGCTATACTAGTCTATATGAGGATACCTATGGTCCCTCAGCCTGTTCACAATCCCCACATTATGTATACATTGTATATATAGTAAATAGGAAGAAAACGATAATATACAAAACCGTGTTTCTATATAGACAGAAAAACATTCCAGAAGATGCTTTTGAATGAGAAGTCTTTGATACTGTCTGCTTAGGAGTTCTGTTGACGAGTCAAAATCAAGTCAAGTGTCCAATAGCTCTCTAGCCTTTATTTTCTTTTTTATTGTTATTGAGAGAAGAATACAAGCGACAAGAGAGTACAGAATGGTAGTGGAAAGGAAATAAAGAAAGACAGCCAAAGCGACACAATGAGAGCGTCAATGTGAGTGAGTCGTGGCTTGGTTTTCCTTGGCATGGAGAATGAATTTAATAGTGACTTATGATGAGGGAGAAACGTACGCGATTGTAGCTTACGCCTTATTACAACAGCTATTTCGTTTCTTGTAGTGTAACTGTACATGTAACTCATAGTTAGTGGTGCTTTGAGACGGAATGATACATTTTGACTAAAAGTCAAGTTGAGACGAGTGAATGCGTCACACTCACTTTATCCTCTCCCATTATTTCGGCCTCTTAGCTCAAACTCATCTTTACAAAAGACAGGCATCATTCTCAATTTAAGTCATGAGCTCTTTTCAGCTTTCTCTTATTTCAGTTTACTAACATCTTCATTCATATATCCTTCATATATACGGACACATACATAAAATCATATATACAGCAAAGCTCTGCTCGTATATGAACAAATGAATATATTCCTTCTGTAGTACAAATACACGATCTTCTATATAAATCTGCAGTAGTTTAGGTGCTACAATAGTGCTAAGGGATATCTCTATAAGAATTATCTTATCACTCACACGGCTCTACATTTGATGGTATCTTTGTATGTGTTTGTGGAGAGAGAAATCTTGACTTTCATTTTCAATTTAATGCCATTCTGCTTTACTTTTCCCACAAGTATTGGCATTCCCTCTGATACTTTATGCCATTTCATCACGGCGCTATCACAATGAGTGACTTCGTATCTAATGATAACTATGCTCAAAGCTAATTCAAAGAAAAAAATATCCAAAAGGAAGAAAAGCAACGACCAATTTTTAGCTGCAGTCAATAGAAGGTTTTATAGAAGAGTTAGACCTTTTACGGAATATGGAGTTAGGTACAGGCTCTATGTACT
This sequence comes from Pogonognathellus flavescens, assembly GCA_019776165.1. Taxonomy (NCBI): domain Eukaryota; kingdom Metazoa; phylum Arthropoda; class Collembola; order Entomobryomorpha; family Tomoceridae; genus Pogonognathellus; species Pogonognathellus flavescens. The sequence goes on from JABASD010000406.1 coordinate 67,735, forward strand.
ACTACAATTAGTAATGCTCCGTAAGCTTAGAATGAAGAATATTTATTATAGGTTAAACTTTTCGATTTCAAAGGCAAATACTGCTTAAGACAAAGAATTCTCTGGTTTGATTTAATTACAATGACGCTTTGCCTTTTTGATTGAGTGATTTTTTCTTGCTTTTTGCTCTCGCATCAATACAGACTTTATATAGTACAAAAATATGCGAACTCAAGTTATTGTCCGATGGGATGTAAAATGAAGGTTTGAATAAAGATGGAATTAGGTGTAGGTATTTGGTATTGGAGAAAATTGATATAAAGTGTGTTGACTTAGTTAAAGGGAAATCATGTCACGTCAGCAAGTTAAAATTGAAGCGATATTCTATATGGAAGGAAAAGCAAGGCACAAGCAGGGAATGTAAAAGCAAACCAAAGTTAAATTAATGAAAATGCACCAAGAGGAGAAATTGCCTTTGTCTATCTTCTGACGCAAAAGGAACATTAAACACGAGAGCGAGACTTGACATGGTTTGTAAGTTTGGAGACTACTACTAGGTAGTCAATGTGAAGTACATATAATAACAAGTAACTATGAGTTAGCAAAAGTGAAAGGAGTTCTCCAATGAAATTGGATTAAATGTGCCCAACTCTTCTCTATTCTATTTATTGCTACATTTTGTACACAGCCTCTGTAGGAACTATTCAGTCTCTGCTGCTTTACTTGCCAGTTCTAGACCAACGGCCTATTGCAATATTCATTCCAAATGAATTCAGTCACAATAAAATGGCAAGTGTAGCAGCATAAAGCATAATGCACTTGTAAGCATTTTCTTATTAAAAATAATATTACAAATTACTTATACATGCTTATGCTATTATATAGCAAACACAATAAACCCTAATTCATATAATATTTAGCCCACCTTGTATGTACGTAGTATATCTGTAATTGTGTAACTGTGATTTTGTATAGCCACATAATACTAGTAGTGCATTTCATTTAAGAACTACCTAGACAATAATATATATATATCTACCTCTTCTGTATAAATCTATGGATATGCTGGTATAGTGTAGGAAATAATATATCATTTATATTTTTACTTCGTTCGCAACCACAACTAAAGCCGGTTAAAGGAAAGGAAACCTGCCTCTTGAGCTTAGTTTCACCTTTCTGCAAAAGGTTATGAATTGTGCAGTGCTGGTATTAGCATGTGGAATCACCAAGCTTAAATGTTAGCTAGCTCCTTTCTAAATTCTTTATCCAAGAGCAAAAGGAAGTCTTAAGCCTTTGGTAGATTTCCTCTATGTTCCTTCAATAATACTATTAAGTCAAGGCTGTTCTTTCAGAAAGAAGGTAGTATAATTTCATCAAGTTAACGAATTATAAAGTCCTCAGTGTCCCTCCTGTGTAATTATATGACCTTACGAGGAATGAATGATTGTATAACACAATCTTTGCATACTAAGCATTGTTCTCCACTGAAGAGCAAGGGGCTGGCTTGTCGTTGAGAGTTATGTTAAGCCTTACGATTAATCTTTATTAGTTATTGTCGAGATTCCCTTTTAATTTTGTTTTGCTATTCTCAAAGCTACATGCAACATTCTGCGAGTTCTACAAGCGAAACAACCATTCTCGGTGTAGTAGTAGAAATTCTTACACATAATACAATGCTTACTAGTCTCAGTTAATTCTTTGAATAATATAATGTTATTATGTCTTCATCACAAAAATCAATTACAAATATAACTAAGGTACATACTAAAAGATACCAGAGATACTTGGTATTATATAATCGAAAAAGAGACAACATGATTCTTACCCAGCGGTATTTTCTCGGCCGAGGCACGATTTTCTTTTCTGTCTCCAAAGCATAGTAATAGCCATAGTAAAAGAAGATTCTGAACTGAAGTGCGTTTCCGAAATCGATGAGAAAATAAAAACTGCATTTTGTTCGTCTTGTGAAACGTTGAGTGTGGTTTTACACCTGAAGTCGTGTGAATTGAATAGTGGAACAGATCACATACAAAGTGTACATGGAACAGTAGTAGTGTTCCCCTTTAGTCGAGTCAAATGTATTCGGTAGATTTGAGAATTGAGTTTGGCTCGGGTTCTTTAGATGAGTTTTAGTTGTGCTTTTACTTGGCTTGGTTTCGGATGATTTTGTGTGTACATGTCTATACGTGGTAGTTTGTAGGAGAACTACTAGAATACATTGAATGTGTCTACATGATGAGTCAGTCCATTTAGATTAGATAAGGATAACGGTTGTTGGCTTTGGCTTCGGCTCGTTGCCCACATAAAGATAGCCAGGAGAAAGTGAGGCTCAATGACCACATTACATTTTACAATGGGCCAAGTAGCTACATAACATAACATCCGTACACATACTCGTGCATTACATTACATTAGATTACCTTACTTTAGATAACAAGAGACGATCCACAGCGCCCTTCCTTTCTCTCTGTCTACTACTACTAATACTAATATGTATCCGAAGTGTACTCTCACTATTTATATACGGACTGGATTTTAGTCGAAGGTTGACTTGAATTCAGTCAAATGATATTGCACATAACGTTCCACTACCTTTACGCTACATTAGAAAATTGACTTGTATATTGTGGAGCGGTTTCTAATGTACGTCCCTGACTTTCCATTGTGCTGTGTGTAATATGTGTGTTCTATTCTATTCTGTATCGCACAATCAAATTCTTATCCTTTTATATTGCTGCTATTTAAGTACAAACCACGAAACCATGCAACTGCAAATGGCAACAGGTAAACATCTTTCAATCCAATCCGATCCACTCCAGTAGTGCGATGCAATGGAAACAACATCAGTCACACACAATAACAACTTTCTCTCTTCCCCTGAGGATACCGTTCAGTCTACTAATGTTCTTTTGATTTCACTCAACTTTTTTCCGCACAAGTTCGTGTTGCTCAAAGTTTTGTGTTTAGTTCAGAACTCTTTTCTTTTATTTGGTAATCAAATGGAATTGGATATAAACAGACTTGCCGTCGACATTAAATTTCTTTATGCAGTCAGTCGAATAATTATATACCAGATGCTGGTAGTATAACTTTGTAACTAATTTCTCTCACAATAGTGGAGAAATAAGAAAATGACTAATTTCTTCCACTAGTGTAGAAACGATTGACAGAGTAGTAGTAGAATTTCTACACAGTACAAATTTGTATGGTAGTATTGGAAAATGTAAGTCAAACTTGTAGATGAATACTGAGAGAATTACTAAAGAAGTTTTCTTGGACGAGACAGAGAATGGAGAGAGAGAGTTTCGGTGCTGGAGAAATGCAAGGAGTACCAGTTGGTCGGCAGATGCCGAAAGACTGAGACTCAACTCCCGCTTCCAACATCCTTTTCCCTGCTTGACATGAGAAAGGAACCAACCCAACTGCGGCTTTCACGACGCGTGTCATATGCCACTTTCTCCCAAAATACGCCGACTCTTATCCACTACGTTTAAAGTAGGAGCAGTACACAGAGATAGAGTCAAATGCTGCTCCTGTTGTTCGAGAAGCAATACTTGTACACCAAAAATGTAATATACAGATACACAACATCCCACTCGCCACACTCACTTCAAAAACCCGATACTCTATGCCCAAACCACTTTCGCTGGACCAATATACACAAGAACGCCGACATTTTCGACTCTTCTTCTCTTACTTTTGTTTAAAACTAATGCAGTAAATATGCATGTTTTTGACATTAATATATGGGTCACTATAATTTGAATCTGTGTATGTTGTAGGTAGACACTAATATATTTTCCTGGTATATGTGGGTAAACATTACTTCATATTAAACAATGTCGGGTAATTTCTGTGTCTTTTAATGCAGAAATTGCACAATGCCCCAAGAATAGATTAACATTGTTATGTTTTATGTTATGGTTGTATGTAATGATTATCACTGATGGGTATCATTTTGCGTGATTGTTATTTTTTAATACATTGATGACAGTAGTAATAAAAGTTTCACCAGTAACATAATACGATATAAAGCTTTCTCTGGACACAAATTGAATTATTTACATACAAGTCATATTGTTGTGTTCATGTTTAGTTTTATACAATATTAGAATAATTACAAACCATCTGTGCTATGCATTCTTACACATTTAGAAATGTCAAAGGTAATAATTGTGTGGCAGAACCTCTCTTCCTTTTTCCCTGCTAAAATCTATTTTTGTTACAACTGTCAATTTTGTTACAATTGATTTTACTACATTGCTCGATGAACAATGAAAAAGAAAGATAAATGGGGGATGACTGTCTTTTGTAATGCACTTCCTTCGACAAGTTAGAAAGTTTAAGTTACTTGAAGAGAAAGCAGAAATTAATTGTATACCAAATGAAAATTTAAAGGTCAGCAGAAGTCAAAGTCCTCACAGTTTGTTAACCAAAGGAAGTCAGAGAATGTTAAAAATCAAGAATCCACTTCAAACTAGAAACTATGCAGTATGCAGTAGCTTTGTGTTTAATGTATGTTTAATGTAAAGTTAACTTCAATTAATGCAATGTGAATCTTATAGTGCAATGCTGCAGACAATTAGCTTTGATATGGTTGCAAACTCAACTTTTGATCAACTGAGCACATCAGTATACCATATTAGTTTGTAAATAAGTATAATGAACTCAAAGCCACATAAAAGCCCCCGAATGTGTGTGCTCAGTTATATACATTACTGAAAAATTTGTATGTGTATAATACACTTGATGTAAATAAATGTCTCCACCAACCCTACACTGGTATGGTATGGTATCACTCATTTTCCCAACCAAAATCTGCATCCAGATCAATGCACAAAATTTTGCTTTTGTGCAGAAGAATAACATGGGAAATGATTTTAAATGACACATGAATGATTAACTTGAATGAGCTCTATCAACTCTGTTTCAGGTGCTTTCCAAGTTACTAAACTTAATATGCACTTAATGCTTTGTGCTACGGATTACATACAGATGTTTTTCCTTGTCTGTGTGGTAATGTATTTGTATAATGCGTCCCTGGAATATTTACTCATACACCTTTGTTACGATTGTTCATTCTTAAGCTGTCATGTTGAATACAACGGTTGCTCTGCTCTAAATCCCATTTTAAAACCTTTCTGCAGTCGCAGCAGAGTTATTCTTAAAAAGGCATTCCTATATTTCATAGTAATGATATAATTTAAACTGCTTCATTGACACGTACAAAGTACCCGTAATACATTTTAAACAGATGCAGATAGGTTCAAAATCAATTTCAGGTATACCATAATATACTAATGAAATATGGAATGAAATGACATGTAACTTTTAAACGTCTAATTTTGTTGATTTTTCATCAGTGCAGGCAAGAGTTTCTAATAATTAATTACATTTAATATTTTTTTAAATTAAATATTTGCACTGCAATTTTTAAGGGGTTTGTTTATTAAGTAAAGAAGTTACTTTATGGGACCAAAGCTGTCCGTCCGTCCTTCACCACGATAACTCAAGAACTGATGGAGATCCTCTGCTCCGTGTTGGAGATATTTTGACCAAATTTGGAACAAATACTAGTGAGGCTAAATTCGAAGATGGGGTCAATCGGTCAACTCCTTCATGACCTTTGACCTTTTAGAAAGACTAATGTGTCAGTTAAGCCTCAAGTGTGCAATACACTCTAAGTTATGGGAATTTCAATTATGTTTGAAAGCTACGATCGACAACTTTTGAATTGGGAGACCAATACAGTGTTTGAATTCTAAAAATCCCTATTGTTGTTAATACATGTATAGTCAGAGTAGTTAGTACTAACACACAGTGTCACAGTGGATGTAACAGTGTCATAGTTCATAACAGTGTCACTGTTATGAACTATGACTTCCTTCCTTGGACCGTTACAATTGGTTAAGAATAGCAAAGCAGAATGTACATAGCTTCTAAGCAAGTTTGTATCTTTTACCTTACCTCAGCCCGTTTTAAAGGAGAGGCACAGCCTTGTTTGAGATGACTTTAACTCCACCACACTACTGCTCTGCTTAGTCTGGCTGGAAATAGTTTGGTTTGTCTTATGTTGTGGTTTGTTTCTGTTGGTCTTTCCACTAATAACTTACCAGTGTGAAACTTTCACTTTCTCTTCATGACACACGCTAAAAGCTTGCAACTATTTCAACTTTCTCTTCTAAGACATTGTGTACAATTTACCAAGTCATCTTACACATTTGAGCTTTTCACTCCTGTATATGCACTAATATTATTTGAGACAGAGAAAACTTGAAAAGAATGGTGTTTTACAACCTAGAAAATATTATAGCCTCGAAAAAATTACACGAGATCAAGAAGGTGGCTTGTGTAGTTTAAAACGCCTGTTTGACTTTATACCAGGCGTAAAATTGCAGTTTGTTTAAAGATGTGAAAAACATTTCATTATGTACTTGTGTTAACAACTCAATTTCTGCTACTTACAATATAATAATATTTCCATGTGCTACTACTTTTACGGGGTGTGGGTAATGTAGTCTAATTATTGAAAATTACTCTCATTACTCAGTCATATAGTAGACACCATGCACGAAATCCGCTTGTTAGACAATGTACCCGTTTTATTATGTTGTCAGCTCATTTTTTATGCAGGTAATGGATTCGGATCAGTAGGTTACCATTGCATGTGTATTGTACATACCCTGAGTGTACAACCAACCCTGTTTAACTGTGCTGTACATAATGGTAGGAGATAAATGCTCTGAACACCTCTGCCAATACTGTAATTATGCTGTAGACACGCAAAATGGTTGTATAATAAAAATAGATGGGAAACATTGTTTTCCGCCGATTTTTTCCAGTTCGTAAATAACTGGCGAAGCACGAGTAGTTGATACAATCATAAAGCTTAATGATAGTACGGAGACTCATAAGTTAAAATATGATGTGGAAAACAAATCTACAGTAACAGTATGATCACTACTTCAGTTTTATCGTTTAATCCATTTCGTTTTATACTTTATTGATCTTAATACAACTAGGATTCATGGAAGCAAATCATTTAGTGTTTTACTTTATGACACTTTTGCACAATTAATTACAGAACATCAGTAAAAGTGTCAGTCACATTTTCAGACTTGTTTCTCGCTTTTATTTACTAAGTAGCGGTGCAAATACAAATTCTGGTTCACAAAACAAAAACTGTGCACGTAAAATAGGTACTAACTCAACTGATTGTGAGTGCCGAAGCATTGTAAAGTGCAAAACTCATTTTTGCAACTCACCAACAACCGCCCCCATTAACCACGGACCTTGTCCTTCAATTTTATTCCATTAAAAATAATTGGTTATGAAAGCCGGCTCCGTATTAAGCAATTTAGCAGGGCGAAGTTATGAGAGATCTGTATGTAATGTTGACATTTACATACTGTACATGTTTGCTACATATATATTACGATCATATAATGCTTTATGATTCATGCTGAAAGATGGATAGATAGATGAGACAAATTAAATAAATGGTAATACCTGGTAATACTTACTAGGGCGCATTCAACGTATCACTCAGACTCAACTCAATTATGTTTTATTACTATTACGGTGAGAATGGCATTGTGTGCTTAATTAGGTTTAATCAAGTAAGTATTCATAGTGTTCAAAGACATTTCATGATTTTGCACAAAAATATTTGTAGCTTCATTTTCATTGATTACATGTGATTGCAACATGCTATTGCCAAAAACATTAGTATTGTGTATTGAAAACACACCCATCTATCTATCATTGTTAACGACCAGAGTTTTGAGCACAATACTTTAGATTACAATGTTTTGCCCTATTCCTATTGGAATTGGAATCTTCTGAATGTGACTTGACTAGTAATTTCTAAAAATACATTTATGAACAACAGAAGACAACATTACGCGATTATTTTGAATCTATCCTAATGTGTAGTACAAAGTTATTTCATGTTTAATTATTTTAAATGAGGATATGTAATCAATCAACTGTGCCGTATTGGCTTGCATTCAGTATTGTAAATAGCAACATTCAGTAAAGGTTATGAGATTATGTTTGCAATAGAGTCTAGCTAAAGTATAATATATACTTAGCAGTACCGGAGCATCCTTGCAAAAAATATTCTCGTAATTGATTAAACAAGAGTTGTGATGTGTGCTTTTATTAGTGCCTTGATATCTGCAGTTTTTTATGTTACCAAAACATGAAACGAGGTGTATTAATGTAATAAGTGAAAACTGTTATTAGTTTACACTTACTATTATATGCATAACTACTAAAAAGCATGCGATTTTAGTGTAGGCTTATGTAATATCCGATTACATAACAAGTCTGAAAAACAACTAAATGTATCATTTTTAATTAGAGATGAATGAAGCTTTTACTAAGGGCTAAGGATCAAATTCACATTTGCGAAATTCTTTTGCGCTCTTGACTGCGTAATTAATACATTCCCTAATCTCATTGAAACACGCTACTTCATTTTGCATTGTCCATAACAGTATAATGTGTTACTGATGCTATTGACATTTTGCTAGCTTAATTTTGTATAATTAGTTTTCATGATTTCTTTTATTGTGTACTATGTGTACATACGAAGTCAACAAATGATCCGTGGGTAATAATGGTAGAAGTACATATCAGAGTAGATGTAATACATACATAGTTTTACAAATGCTATTTATCTGTACTTCAAGTAGTTATATAGAAGTAAATATACAATTATACAGTATACATAGCATTATGCTCGCGTCATAGTACAAGATTGCAACTTATCTCTGTGCTAAACAAGAATGAAACATTTATGCTCTCTCAATTTGTTAAAATTACAACAAATCATAATTCAAATAATATGTATAACAAGCAAAACCGGTATAAAAAATGACGCTACGCTTACAAGGATATTATTCACACTTGACTATGACATCACAGGAAGTTAAATTTTCTTAACTTTTCAAAGTTGTTACATCGATTAATCTGAACTCATTTTATTCAATGAAAAGTTTTCATTTGTAGTGTACATACATGATCGAGAATCGTGGAGAATATATAAACGCACGTTATTAAGCGTAATATTACTTTTTTTTATAAATATGTGGTCTAAGTAAGTAGAAACAGACTGTGTTCACAAAAATTAAAGGCACGCATCTGTATTAAACATTTGCGGTTACTCATAAATAATTAAATCACTTAGTGTTTTAGTGCTTGCAAACACTTGAATTTATAAAAAGAAGGAAAAATGCTATACCAAATTTATTCAATCATAGTATAACATTTGCCTGTATGATAAACCTATCAGATCTATACGATAGACTCAATCAGAAACAATCAAGAATTTTATATGTTAGTTACTTATAGAATTCCTGATTTCCTACTTTTACACATTGAAATTATTTTACAAAAGCCATAATAACGCTTAGGGTTGCAACAGTTCTCGTTTAAAAGCAATACTTATTCCAAAACAAAATATTCTGGTACAAGCATTTTGAAAGGTAATAAAATTTTGTTTTCAGCACGATGATGGTATAGTTAAGTAACTTTCATCTTTAACAAAATTAAGGTTCACAGAGAACCTAATAGAACATGGTAACTTCCATTAGCACTATAAAAATACATAAGGTTTCTGGAGAAAGTGGAGAATACTAATGATGAAAGGTAATAAACGGAAGTGACAGTCTCTAAGTGGTTGTGGAGATGGCGGAGGAGAAAAGCTTTATGACATAAACGTACATCACACTCAGCAGCCTTTCTCAATCATCGAAAATGAAAATATAAGACAAAATGAAAAGCGATGAGAGAAAACAACTAAAGATGAGATGAATATGAATGACTATTGGTCCCTTAGGAGCAACTATCATCTTCTCATATCCATCCACTCTCTCGGCAAAATGCTGCTGTGACTGTGCTAAATGTAACTATACAGAGAGAAACTGATGCACGAAACAATTACAACGAGCAAGGCTTTGGAAGAAAGACACATTGTAAGCGACAGTTATAGTCCTTATGGTTCCATATACAAAAATGCAATTTTCTCTTCCTTCGGCAAGTCGGAGAGTCGTGAAAAGTATAAAGAAAAAGTGTGATGCTGAAAGCTAAGGGTGGAACGCCATATAAAACCACCTTTATTTTTATCACACTCTTGGACTGCAGGTTGGAGTACAATCTAGGTACTCCTGTAGGCACCCACTTAGTGTAGCATGAACTACTAGTAAGAGTAAGAAGGGACTAGTAGTAATTTTGATAGAGATTTCTGTTGTAGGGAAGACTATGAGTTTCTTGAAGAATAACTTCTAAAGAAACATGGATTGGAATAAGGAAGAAACGATAGTGAACTCTCCAGCCAATCTTGGAGGAACCAAAGCTAAAGACAAAGTAAAATAGGCCGGACTGAAATGGGACACATTGAAATTGAACCATCGTCTCTCAATTGCATATAAAGCGAGGATTTATGTGAATAGAAATCGTGGTGTGTCATATTATTATTCTTATGAAGATATTACATATTGCGAGGAAGTAGTTGACTAGTTGACTCCAGTCAAGATTTCAAATGCGATCACGAAAACTAAACGAAGGCAAAGCACTATAATTCAGCATATTATTCTGCATGATACGGAAATGGGCTACAAATATATACACTACTCTCTGTAGTACTTCTTCTATGGAAATCTTTCTGAATGTCGATGTCGACCGAGTGACTTGCCTTGAGTTGACAGAACTAAGACTATACGTACACGTAGAAAGTATTTTGCTCTTCTATTACCTACTCTCTAATGGTATATGTGCCTGTAAAGTAGTTATAGTTAAAGTGAAGTCTTATTTTATAATAAAAGGGCATAAAGTAGCAGGAATAAAGAAATGTGAAAAGTATGAATGGTTTGGCTTCCGTATTCTGCCGTTACTTGCCAAAGCAGTTTACATTGGCAATAGTCGTCATTCTATGATCAATTGACTCGGTTTAGTTTAGCTGGAATACCTATATACATAAAAGTAATGCAGTGCAGTAGTAGTTTAATTCACCACAGGCGGATATAATGACCCATTCATTTCCTGTTCCAATAAAACCAATACTGAATAAAACGGGTACATCTCCAGATCCCATACAATAGTATGATGTGTAAGGATTTACTATGTTAACATAACATTTACTTACATGCGTACGTTTCTACATTTACGTATAGTTCTTCTGCCTTTTGCACATCCTCTCCATTATAGTATTTATCTTTACGTTTTCATTTTTGGCTGATGCTCCTAAAAACTACTGTGTATAGCTTTTTATTTAACAACTAATGCTTTTCTAACAGTTTAGTCTATATATATATATCCACACAATATATACATATACCTGCCTACAGTACCTAAAAAGGTATATCGATGTACAAAAATGATATGACGAGACAGAAATGTGTACGATGCAAATTTTCCATGGTTCTTATTTCTAATTTTCAAATAATAATGCACATTATTTTGTACTTAAATGCTTATGTAATGTATATATTGCCATTACCATTTACGAAGGACTTGTGTGGGTATGTATGTATAACTGATAATATCTTTGTGTGAAATCCTATACGGATTGTTATCTACTGCATAGGTACCATTTAGCATTTACCATATAATATTGCACCAGCAAGAGAAAAGCTTTTTGGGGGAGGAGGAAAGGATAATATAATGGGAACTACATGGCAAGAGTGGAAAGAGCAATGAGACAGAAGTCATGAGACAGACACGCAAAGTCACATTGCATGAATAAAAAAGCCATATTGGAATGCCAAGTTGTAAGGAAATATGTAAAATTATGCAGATTTGTTCGTAGACGAGTAGAGATTATGGTCTGTGAGCTCCTTTTGACATACACTTGCTTAATTGGCTCTTTCTCCAGGAAGTCATGTACAATATGATCGTTTTACTACCGCAAACCTTCTTATAACAAGATTGTGATATTCACACTCGACTCGATCCCAAGGAAGAACTGTGGCAGTATCACCACGATAGGCGTATATTGGTGTGGATAGTCGAGACATGAAATCCATCTTAATATGCTAATTGTGAGCTGTAAACTTTCCTTCGCAGGAGAAAGAATAAGGTGAGTTCTGTTGTGAATGGAAAAATAACAATTGGTTATCTTAACTGCTTTAGCCGGAATATTTTTATATACATTACCCGTCCCAACTCACTAGACAGTTATATAAGCTAGTCGGAAACCAAGACTATTAGTATTTAGTATATGTATACCTAAGCAAAAAGAGAAGGAAATAAAGAGCATATAGTAATTTTGCACGAACAGATAACAGGAAATAATAACCTGAAGATAAGTCTTTTGGTTTCATTAAAAGTATAATCTCCGGAAAATTCTGACTTCCTTATTATGTCTCGCATGTTTAACTTAAAACTCTGAACGAGAAAAGTTGTAATACCTTATATAGCCACAATATTGTATACCATGTATACTGTGCAATAGGTACATACTTATTCAGTGCTATGAATATGTTTTTAATTGTTTATGTATACCTACCTAATATTTTATTAATATGAATTCATATAACTACTTATGTATTAGGCAGAAGAATAGGGGGAAAAACAATTTTTATTTAAAATAAAACTGTCACTGTCATATTTATAAATATGATAGCCGAAACGACTCAGTA
>JABASD010000407.1:0-80327 GCA_019776165.1 Pogonognathellus flavescens
AATTTGAAAACAATGTAGACTAGGGACAAGTGTCCATCACATTTTAGAAGTAATTACATATTTTTACTACCCCAAGGGGGCGACTTATTTGGCGCCGCGAGGTACATAAGGTCCCCTTAATCCACTCTCGGAGTCAGTGAAGCATCAGCGTAGACTTCACTGTTGGATTTACGACTATCTTTGCATGAAACTGAAATCCAAGAGTGTATGGCAACTGGCGAGTAAACCAGGAGACTCCGCTACCTACATTTTGTAACTCAGGACGACGTAAGCTAAAAGTAAAAGCTGTAAGTAGAGAGAGAGAGGGTCTGGAATGCTTTTGAAGGAATAACCTTCCAGCATTATGACACACCATATGCATATGCACCAATAGCTATCAGAAAAGTTTTCAACGTTCGCAAGAAAACGTATACACTTCAGAGTTAGTATAAGTGAAGTATGAAGGTATAAAGGGAGTCTAGTGGATGTACAGCGAATTACAAACTTTACTTACCCGTTTTAGTATTCCCACAGTATACTCGTACTGAGTAAGTACATAGAGACTTGTTCGATGATGAACATTGTGCATTTTAACCTTACTCTATGATGATGTGATGGTTTACTGCTCCTCCTATATATTATGTAACTTCTAACGGTAAATAGTAACAGCAGTATATTTTATAGTGGTATATGTATTAAGGGAAAAGCCAAAGCAGCTCAATACAACAATCGAGCCATCATTAACAGTTGAGCAATAATAAAAAATCTAATGCTTCTTTTCATCCACTTCAACCCACGGCTCTCGGCATTCAGTTGATGAATGTTTATCGGGCAGAGTAGTCCACCATGTGTTCGTGGTCATCATAACAATCAGAGGCGGCACTACTACTAGTGGGTCGAAACTCGGAATAATATCCACCCGGAAAAATACAGGGTGGATATATGTCCACCTGAAATATTTCAGTTACACATACATTTTATTGTATGCAAAAAAAAATTATGACTATGAATAAGCTTTCTTTTATTCACTTCAGCACTCATTTTAAATATAAAAATCCCAAGATTACTGTTAAGTTTTTATTGGTTTTAGTTCAATTTTTTAAACTTCATATAGAGCTATTTATGGTACACTCCAGAGATTGATTTAATCAACTAATAATAATTCGTGTGAATGGTACCTATTGCTATTTAAATATAATATTTAAATCCAGACTTTGTATACAATCTGCTTCAAAATGCAATTTTTGTACTCAAATCTTGTATGTATTACAAACTTACAATTTAAGGTATTTATTTATACATTTAACTGACAGAATTCTGACTTTAGTGCCACCCTCTCCACCCAATACTAATTAGACAACAAAATCATATACACCTCTGTCCATAGTGCCCACCCACTGAAAATTAAATGTGATAGTGCCGCCACTGATTGCAATCCTTCCTATTTATCAGTTCCGTCATCCAATATAAATATTATAATACTAGTAGTAGGTAAAAGTAATGCTCCACTTAAGTGTCTACTACACCATACATTTTGCATGTGCTTTGCAATTTCAACCATGTAGATAAATATATACATTATATGGGTGTATTTTTATACATTCGCCTTAAGGTTTAATTAAAGGCATTCGTCCACAACTTATTTAATCTATATATTTAAATTAGGAACAAAGTTTACGCACAAATAAATAATCTCACACTATAAATACTACTTACCTATTTTATGTTCTACATAATAAATATGCTTACAGTAGGCAGTAGTATTCTACTGGTATTACAGAATATAATACATTACGTGAGATAAGGGCAAAACACACTACAAACTTTTAGTTATCTACATCTACGTGTACCTTTCTATTTAGCATATTACATGTATTGTGTATACCAAATGTAGTAGTCCAGCCTTTTAAGCGTTATTTATAATCTTTTGTACGCCTATATTTAATATCGTGCCTCCCTTTCCCTTTCACATATTATGCAATGCATTATGATGTCATTTTTAGCAGCAATGTTGACATGTCATATGACTGCCTCTTATATGAAAAAATCACTGGAGTTAAGTGAACGTTTATATTCACGTCACATTAGCACAGTAAGCAAAATGTCATGTCCGTATTTTCCATTCTTTGTACACACACACGAAACAAATTATTTTTTAACACACGCTTTCACCTTTATTCCTGCTTCCAGTTATTTTTGTATGTTTACACCTGTGTGCTTAATGCATTAGTTATACACTAAACGATTAACTACCCGTGTCTTATAATTTTATTACGGTTTCATTTATTTATTCATTATAAGAATTGGAACGAAATAATTAATTTTTCTATTCACTATAAGAAAAAATGCATTAATTCAAAAATAGCCACATTTACATATAGATAGTCACAATTATTATTCATAAGGTATAACTAAAATTAATTACGAAAAAGGAATACGAAAGAGTTCTCATGTAAATTGAAATGCAAAAGTATAAATGCATTGAAATGCTTCAAATTAAGGTATAAAACAAAAAACTGTAAATGGAAGCATAACTAAAGAATGAAACTAAAATTGATTCAGTTTTGTCCTAGTAAAAAATAAATCACATAGTAATACGCTGTTGGAAAAAACTTTTTCTTCCCGGTATCCTAGAAAAATTTCCCGATTTTTTTGGTGACAAAATGCATTTGAAAAATTTCCGACAATATTTTTTGCAAATTTTTATTTTTGCCTGAAATTTCCCAATATCATGGATCGCAGGATCGCGAGGTATTTCCACCAGCGTAAGTAATACCTATTTCAGTTGTGAGGTACTTCACATCGTTCTCTTTGTAATGGTAATTCTCCTACTTTAATTGTGAGTTTGTAAATTATAATTAGGCAAAAACAAGATTTTATGCATTCAAAATGAGTTTTTTATATTTTCTTCCAATTTTAACTTTCATTGTACGTTAAAAGCGATTTTCTATAAAAGAACTGGTGCTTGTAGTTTATATTTGCTCAACTCTCCCGATTTCTGCTGCTTCAGACACTCATTTAATAATTAACTTTACAAAAAGAGAATTTCAAATCTGACATCAATAGATCCAAAACACTTGTTCTCAAGTAAAGGAAGACTGTAAGGGCGAAATTGCACTTAAATTGGAAAAGGGCCCTCACTGAACAAGTTTTAAAGGATTAATATTCTAACGTTATAAACATAATGAAATAAGGTTTTAATGGAAAGCTTTTTGAGCGCAGTGGTAGTTGTCTGTTATATTATGAGATGTATTTATGAATGGTCTTTCATGAGTCGGCTTATCAACTGTTGTTGAAGAACTGCAGACGCAGGTACTCACAGAGTAGTTCAAAAGATTGTGATGTGCTTTAGGTTTCAAAAGCTACATACCAAACAATCTTCATCATACATTGAAATTCTGGTTTCAAACAAATTCAGTAGGAAGAATATAATGTGGTAAGACATCAAAGCATGTGTGGATGCGTGTAGGTATCCCAAGATCCGTTTTTTGTCATTCGTGTTCTATTTCAACAGAGCATATATTACATACAACTTGTGAGTCAGGATTTAATATTAAATAGCATCATTGTTATTATTCTTGAAACATTCAGGGCAAAGGTAGGTACATCAAAATGATCAATTCTCTGAGAAGCTCATGCAAGTCTGATTTATGTAGAAAATTTTGTATGCATTAGATTTAAAGTTGTGAAGATATTACCTGAAATAAAACATTCAACTGCGATAAAAACATTGAACTAGGTACTATCTATACATTTTATGTAGTGTTGCTAGTTAAGTAAGTGGAATAAAATTCCTAGAATGCTTTATATTTTATTATCGCATGCAGCACATGTGATCTACTTTCAGTACGTGAAAACGACAGTTTATCTTTCGACGGAAAGGTATTCAAAATGGTGGCTTGTAAATCAGTAGGGTAAGGTCGACAATGACAGTGTTATCTTTAAAATAGAAAAATGAAAGAAAATAGAGTGAAAAATTTTGCTCTCCCTACTGCAAACTGTCGTGTGTAGTTTTGTCTCGAGTGATTCATGCGTAGTGACTATGAACCGAGAAACTAACAGTTTTATTGTCAATTCTTACAGACAAAAACTACACTCATAGCCGGGAATGCGAATCTGATAATAATGTGTATATAGACTTAACACTACAAATAACATTTTGGGTTTTTCCCAAAAGTAAATTTAAGTACGACTTGAAATGGAGACTCGAGTCAGTAAATAAAGTTTAAAATTTTTCATGGACACATAAAAGTGAAGTAATTAAATCGTGTATACACAAACAGAGCAGTAAATAAAATGCACACTAATATCTCAGGTCAATTATCATTGTTAAAAAGATACTTATCTTTCTGTTTAATTGCTCCTTAACTTAATATGTGTGCAATAATGCTTTGCGTACATGATTGATTACCCCCGACTCAATGTCAGACTTGGCACTGCTCATGTTCCACAAACTTCTCCTAACTAAAGTAAGTCAAACTACTTCTAGCAGTACTCTGTAGGCAGATCACAAAGCCCATATACTCGTACTAGTACTAGCACAGCTAAAATATCAATAATATCATTATGATGTCTTCCAAAGTATGTACAACATTCGCATTGTGCAGTATTCCGAAAATGCTTACTATAACTCCGTTCGGTCAGTAAAACAGCAAGTGAAAGAGAAATATAACATGCATTTGTATCTGCATTGCTCCAGGGGTTTGTTGGCATGAGAAAATTTTTTGGTCGTAAATATCTCAAACAGTTCAGATAGGGAAAAGAAATCCTACAGCCGCTTATACATTCACGAAAAAGACTTGTAGTATAAGTACGCTCTAATGTATCCTATGCAATAGAAGCATTGATAGAAAACTATGCACACAGACAAAAACGATGACCCAAGCCCAGTCAAAACTACAATTCTGTTATAACATGCACAGAGCTATGAATAAACTTGTGAATTTTAGATGGACAAACTCATAGGCAATTTAATACTTTACTTTCACATGTATATCTCTCTATACAGCTACAACTCCTGCATGTATAAGTATACAAATCATTTAGACAATCTGGTCCCTTCAGTATTGCACACAGCACATCCAGACTCCTCCATAGACCATCACATTACATCACATTCTACTTCCTCACACCTATTTGCCTGTGTATCTGTGTATATAGCTACATTAGTCCTATATATACAGTATAACACAGATAGTGTAATAACCCTATCAACAATATGTGTCATGTGGAATATCTGCAAAGTACCTAGAAACATATTACAACACTTCCGTAATAGAAAATCCATGAAACAGTTTGTTTGTTTCATAACGAAGGTTTAACTGGGGTCTGACGACCTCCTTAGTCCATCTAATTCTTTTCACAACAAATTCCATTCTGTCATTTGTCGTCATTCTAATCGAATCTTGTCTCTGTGTCCACAATCACTTGTGACTCCCAGTAGTCTCCCGCTACGTTCTAACATACAACCAACCGAAAAAACCAACAACTCTTAACTACATTATCAAATGCAATAATGCTCACAACTGCTATAATTCCACCATAACTTGTATGTATACTTCAAACGTACAAACACAAAGATTTACAGAATGGTGGTGGCTTCGCTAAAAGTATTATAAGACAACTACTGCAGTTTGTAATAATAAGAGGCTAAAGTTTTCAAGCCCAGTTACATTACTACGACATTATGATTATTGTACTGCACTATGAGCTTCTATCTGTATCCCAGGCAGTAGTAGTAGTAGTGCAGTGTCAGTACCCCCACTGCTAGAAGGGAACTGACAGTCGTGGACTTTAGCCGACAATAAAATTACTTGTAAAAGTGGAGAGTGTACAAATATAGAGAGTGAATGTACTAAAAAAGAAGGAAGAAAGTGTATGCGTCTTGTGTAGATTGTGTATAGTGTACATAATAAGAAAGTATGCGAAGAAGAAGTGGCGAGGAGCAGCCAAGCAGACAGGCAGGCAAAGAAGAAGAAGAAGAAGAAGTCCGTCAGACCAAACCAAGCCAGACTAACTGAGTGACTCTGAGAGATACTCACATTTATATTCAGCATCTCTCTGCTCACGTACTAACTCACTAACTCACGTCTTTTTAGCATTTTAGTCGAGCGAGACTTTGCTTCTCTTTTCTGCTAGTCAGACTCGTACTTGTAATATGGAACAGCAGCACAGAGCCCTACAAGAATGAATGTAAGCTTCCGCTATTTGCTCTCAAGATACTACTTATACCCAACTCTTGTATTGTACAGATGTACTGTCACTCTATACATGTAGATGTATAGATGTACAGACATAACAACCATTTATATATACGAGTAGTAATAGTAGTAGTAGTAGTAGAAGAAGAAGTAGTAGTAGTGTACTATCTTGTAAAACTCGACGGACGTATCGCAATTCGCAATGCATGAACAACCCACCCGCCGACCCGACCCTGGCCGACTCAGCAGTAGTGGTAGTTGTAGCGGCAGAAACGTAAAAACAAGCAACGAAAGTAAACCAAGGGAAGTCAGTCAGCCTCTCTCTCTCTCTTTCTAAAAGACTTTCACCAACCAACGGACCAGTCACTCACTTCTCCAGCCATTTCTCTTCAAATCACCTAACCTAACATAATGTAATGTAACATGATATTATTATAATGTAATGCGCTTAGGTGCATTTGCTCCAAGGCAATACTTATCCGTTGTGTAGCTTGATCCTACCGGCATCCTAATCAGTGTAATTCTACATTTTTTATACCAGAAGCATTCAGTCGACGTATTTCCCCCGGCAGTATGTCAACCAAAGTTTCAACATATTGTAGTAAGACACATACGGGAAAATTAATACTTAGTTAGTGTGTACAAATGTAACTTACATTTATTGTATGTCTGTAGAATCTTATTTCAGGTTTTTAATCCATTATACTAATTATTATTTTTATATAATTGTTAATTTTTTATTCAGAACAATACAGATAGGTTTATGCATCCAGAATTGGAATAAAATAAATAACCTGAATTTCATTTAACAATTGTTTTTATTTTCCAGAAGCAAAAAAATTAAAGATAAGAAAAAAGATAGTAGATAATCTTTATTATTACTAATATTTATTTTAAGATATTTCACACTCACCAGATATAGTGAGATTGAGAGTAGCAATTCATGTAATTTTACAGTAGGGAAAAGTTAGAACATTTTAATTGTACATACAGTATGAAGACAATTTGATTGCAATTAGGATGACTGGGATCAAACGGTGATCAGGGATAGAAAACCTTGACAGTATGTATGTATTGTAAAACAAAGCTACAAATGGACAGTATTAGTCGTTGTGAAAGAATTTCGTTTTACTGATAGAAGCTGCTGGGTGACTTTTTGTACTTTGTCTGGTGGAAATAAGGCGAGGGTATTCATGCGAAGATGGACAGTATTTGTAGTAACGTAGTAAAAAGGACACACGTTTCCTCGTTGAATAAGCCAAGTCTCTTGCGTCACCCTGGTGTCAGCAGCTATAAGGAAATGAATAACCTCGATTTTTTCAACTAGACTTGTTTCTTGTCTAGATAATACTGACTACGCTTCTTTGCACGACTCGACTTCTTTATCTCTGCTGAGTATTGTAGTCAAAAACAGAAGAAAGTTTTTGTGCAGTTCCATTTGTAATGTATAGAATTGTAGTAACTCCGGGTTAAATAGACGGATTGTGCATGCGTCTCTCTATATATAGCCATTGTGTAGTTGTTGCAAATTGTAATTACGTATTTTTAGTAGTACTAGTAGTAGTAGTAGTAGTTGCTGTACATTAGTAGGAGTTAGACTAATAGGAACACAGAGTGTACTTGTTTGATTATTGGAAGTAAATGGACAAAGTAATAAAAGACTGTGTACAAAAAGAAGGACGTGGTATTAGGAGTTGTGATGTCAGCGAGAGAAAGAGAAATGCTCCCGAGTAAAACTATCACAGAAACAATCTAATACAGGAATATAAATTTCTTCGGAGAGTTTAATCTGAGACACTTGGAATGGAAAAGGGTGCATTGTGAAAGTTTCTAACCTTTTTAATTTGCGTTTTGTGTGGAAGGAAGAAAAGGAGGAGGAAAGAAGGAGAAAGAAAGGGGAATGAAGTATCTCTGTATCTCCACTCCATGTCCATGTAAAGCACTGTGCAATATATTCATGTACCGTAGCATTACACCGAAATTCGGAGAGTATGTGTATGAAGTGTTTATACAAAAGCAAGTATAGTGGTGGTGTGCTTGGAGAATCGGTTATTACTACTAGTACACCATGTGAATATTAGCCAATTAATGTTGGCTAATTTATGCTGCTAAGAATTGTACGGTGCGTACACGTTATATAAGTTTTAGTTTTGTTCATGCATGCAAATTCAAACCTCGACTTGCTCATTCTCTCGATTCATCGTCTTTATCTTTCTCTACCATCCCCAGCATTAAGTCCAAAAACTCCATCGTGAACTTTTTCCTTCTATGGTTTTTTTGTTTCATTTCGTTTTCTGTCTTCTCTCCGTGGTTTATTGATTCCTTTTAGCACAACCACAGACAGGCACAGACATAGCTAGTCTCTGGGCACAGTTAAAAGAACAAAGTATTATGCTGCGTATAAAATACATGTATGTTCTGTTATTAGGTGGAAAAAGATACGGATTGCAAAACTACTGCATCTGGATAGTGTACAAGTGAATGTATCATTGTGTGTCTATGCGCTTTCTCCTCATTTTGACTTTGGCTCCCAACTCTGGAAAAATATCCTTTGAATTGAACCAACGAGAATATTCTTTGTGGATTTTCCACAGTGGAAATCTCTCTACGTGGAAACGGAGTAATATTGTATAACATTGAAGAGAAAAGTTTCGCGAGAGATCAAGTAACACAAGTACAGAACAAGAACAACTGATAATATATTAGAAATAGGATCGTAGCCAGAAAACTAAAAAGAATAATAGTACAAACCAAAGATAAGGGATTTTCGACTCTTTTGACTGGCTGACTCTCGGACGACTACTCCGACCATTATATTGGGATTCATGCAATGAGAGTGCAAAACAGACAGGAAATGTCTATTTTTGGCGACTGAGGTGGTCAGGTTAAGAGGATTGACCAAAGGTGAACAAATGCACTCCCAAACCATCTACATTCATGTCAAATGAATATATTAGTCAACTATTGGCAAACACAGATATGTACTAGGAATAATATACCGCTAATATTATTTCCTATAAGCTATACTTATAATAATATATCCGCTTACGTAGAGCTTTTCTTTCATTTGCTGAATATTTATGAGTGAGAATCCATATTATATACAACTACATGCATATTTACAGCCACATACTGTGATGGCTTAAACGCCAAGGTAAACAGGACGACAGAAACTTCGTTACAGTCCGCATTACCATAAGACTGCTAAGGAGGTATAAAGTATAAACATGTGATCAGTTACAGTAAACTTACATAATATTATTACCCTCATGAACCAAAAAACTAAATGCTCATCTATTAACTCTAGCGTAAATGGTTTACCGTCGGAAATAGGATTAACGGTAAATGTTGCTCACATCGTTGGAAAATATTTAAACCTGTACTAAATTTAGTACTGCATATAGCAACTAAAAACGTCAGCCGTTTCATCATGTATGCAAAATTAACATAATATGTTGTATGTAGATTCACAATTTATACTTTGTATTGTACATAATACAGGAATACATAGAAATATTTTTAACTTAAGGGAATTAACATTTTTTGCTACTTGAAGCAACTTTCTGCAAATAGCATCATAGTATTGCAATGGAGTAGGAAACTACTTACTTTTAGCATGAAATACAAGACAGCTATAGCTACTGAGATTTGGGATTTGACACAATTACCTGTGTTTTAAGAAATGACATTGTGTTTGCTGCGAGCATCTACGGTCTTGGCAGAGTAACTGTAAATACAGCAGAATCTGTAGCAATATATCCACTGTAGTGGTTTTTGTGTGAAGGCAGTATGAAAATAAACGGAAACCAGCAATGGGAGCACATTCCACCCACAACCTTTTTATCCAGTTCCGTTTTAAGGAAAGAATAAAGAAATAAACTAACGAGCTTTAGGGAAAGTCTTTACTACTGGCAAACGGGAAACACTGAAAGTGTGGTGGCAGAAATGACTGCGTTAAGCACATGGATACATACGCTACATATTTTTCTTGTAGATAACTTGGAAGTAAGTGGTAAGTTGATTTTAAGGTGATACATAACGTATGTGTTTAACACACACGGTAATTACACTAAGTCTGTAGTGTTCCACTTCCTTTTGTGCTCAAAATACTTTCCTCTTGCTTAGTTAGTGAGTCATAATCTTCTTATGACTCAGCCGCCACAGTGGAATAACAAATATTAGCAGAAGTAAAAGTAGGTATTTTTCAAAATTCTACAAAATTCATACTGATGCCTACTGACAGATTTATTGAAATTTTCTTTCTGAAGACTTTGTATATTCATTACTATGAAGAGTCAATTTAATACTAACTTTCAATTAGCAAACATTACAGCATACTTACATTATCAAGTTTCTGAATGTAGTATTATTATTTCTGTCTTTACGCTAATTTTTTGTTGGGATTCTAAAGCCGTGATTCCATACGAAATAAAAGTTTTGAAATACCTAGGTGGAAATAGATTTATTTAAGGTATTTGAAATCTCAACCTCAGTAAAAATTTACTATCGACACAATTTCAAATGTCTAATTACACCTGATGAAACATTTCAAGCTTAACTATTTCTATTTTGTAACAGTTTGCGTTTTTAAGTTTGACTGTTTGAAATTTACCTACATGATTATTTACACCCGACTTTTGAAATTTTCAAGACAACAGAAAAAAATGTAATAACTTTTGAAAAATAAACACGAACAGATGAAAGAAACGCATACTTCACCGAATGCTTAAAAATAATACAAACTGTACTAACTATTCTGTAATTTATATGGGTTTATATTTATCCTGATTTTTTGGATTAGCTACCGGTGCATAATAATATAAGGAAATAATATAAGGAAATGTTGTTGTTGAAAAAGGTACGTATAGTTAATAAGTCTGCGAAGAAAGAGTTAGAGACTTGTTTGAATAAGAATAAGACCAAAGACGGATTGTATAAAAAGTGTGGATGATTTTGTTGGTTGGATAACACATGGTTGTAATGTAAGTGTGTAAGTGAGCATTGTTGTTTGGAGTAGACACTTGATTAAAAGTGTGTTTAGCAATGTGCAAAGGAAGAAGGCAGTTTTAAGCGAGTAAATAGTTGGTGGCATTAAGTGAGACAGGAGAGAGCATGCAATAGAATTACAAAGGAATGCAGAGTGTCCCCGTCTCATCCATGTAAGTCGTGTTGGTCGCGTCGTGTAAGAAAGTGGCAATGTGGAAAGGACAATTACCATGTTTTTTCTTGTGTTGTTGGAAGGAATTTAGTTGTGGACGATCCTCTGGGTGGAACATTGTTTGTCACATTTTATCGAATTATGGCTCCTTGAAATTTGTATTTGGAAACGTGGTGAAAGTTGTTTTTTCCTTTCCTTTGCTTTCATGCTTGGTTTGATCTTGTTTCGCGTTAGGGTGTTCCCTTTTGGTTTTCGCATGCTGAGAAGTTGGAGACACAGTGCGCCCATAAAAGTACGCCTGTCATCATATATAAGTGTGTGTATGTACAGATATGTGCATTATATTTGCATGCTTATGTTATGTGTTATGTTCGCATGTTCTTTTTACATTCTTCTCCTGCAGTTAACTTGGCTTCTTTCCGCTCGTCATACCACTTCCATTTCTACTGCATGAACTATCCTATCCCAGCACTAGTATGATGTTTGTATATATATATCTTGCAAAATAACACACATTATGATACACAATATACACACACGTCCTTCATTACTCGGAAACAGAGTTTTGTATGAGGAGAGCTACTCTGTTACGTGTAAAGCAGAATATTATGATACAAAGATATAAAAGTGCAAACTCGCAACTATTCTAATGCTCTCTCTCCCTTGTATCTTTTAATATCTCAGCGTGCGCATACCTTTCCCATTTGTAATGCAAACCAACCAAAGTTCATTCTTACATATTTACATACAGCTGCATACAAATACATGTCTACTGCATGAAACTTATATGTATATATATTGTATGTTGCTAAAAACTAAAGCAGTTTACTCAATGTGCATCCACGTAGTATTTATCCCAGGGCATGAATGATTTTAACTTCGCTACGAATTGTCTCATAACTTTATTCCTCTGCACTGCTACAGTCAAGTCGAATTTGAATACAACTCTATCTTTTTCCCGAATAATATTTTTCCGCTTATGTAGACAAAAATAATAAATAAAATTACAATATTTTACGAATTTAATTTCTATATGTACTTATACCTACCTATATTCTATATACACCGTTTTCAGTTAGAAACACTTCTCATTCTGTAAAACTGAGAGAAATGGATGAAAAAATGGTATAGGATCACATGTGCTCGCGTATACAATTACGATATATGATAAATAGACTTATTTTTAGATGAGCCAACTACTGCATTCCTCATATCTGTTCACATTACGTATTCTCTTTCTAACTACATACTTGAATCGAATGTGTTTCGTGCTAAATATTTCACATGTATGCAAGTGCACTGTGTACAGCTCCGTGTATACAAATAGCGTAATGTTTGTACAAATTATACACACAACTCAACTCATAGAACAGCTCCGTGAGTTATCTAACTATCTCAACTAAACTAAAACTGTATCAACTAAATTAAACTACACTTCGAGGCATCATTGCATTGTAAGCCAACTTCATTGATGCTGTTGTGCTGCCACCATTTGAATTCGTTGCATCTGTATTATATTTCCAGTAGTTGTACTAATGCCGTTCCTACACTTTGTATTATTTATTAGCACAGGCCTTCGTAAAGTGGGGATGGATAGATAGTAGAGATGTATACTCTCACTCACACTCTCTCGTCTCTCTCTCTCTCTTTCTTATTTGCTCATTAAAGTGCACGATCGTGGCTACGTAGGTATATTATAGTTGTGTAATATCTGCACGTAGGTATTCCTACCAAAAGGACGAACAACTATGTACTTACTTCACACAGAGCTTATAAAATCCGGTCATTTGAGCTTAGCATCCGCTCACCTGGATCTTATGGACAAAATGGACAAATAACCAGAATTTGTGTAATAATTCAACTTCAAGTTGATTTATCCGATCATATGAATTTTCTAAATTGCCAGACGTCGTAAATTGAGTGTTATGATGCAATTTACACATTAAAATTATTGACCAATTAAAGTTGACAAAATTTTGTAGTACCATTTTGTCCATTTTGACCTATGCCATTTTATCCAGTATCCAGTGGACTTGTGAACTCTGAAGACACTACTGATGTTCGTACAAATGCTGCTCTAGTATGTATTATATTACTGTTTGGTGAGTTTAAGTGTATAATACTTACTGAGTTGGTCTTAGTTCATCTAATATATTGCGTGAGAGTAGTATGTGTGTTGTTTGTCAGTGTTCCGTGGTGTATTGATATGTACAGTCAAAGTCAAAGCTACAGTGGTAGTAGAAGTAGTCGTCCTCTAGTCAAGTCAAAAAATGCCAGTCTCGTTTCTGTTGTTTACTTGCAGAAGCTTTTAGAGTTTGAAGCGAAGCCGACTTGGTAAGATAACGTAATGCTTGCAGAAAAACTACCAAAGACGTACATAGAGATGGTGGAGATACGACAGCTAAGCTAAACTCTTGGAAATTGTTAACTAAAGAGAAGAAGACAAGACAAATAGGTTAACTATGGGCTGAATGGATGTAAAGATGTGGAGCATAGATGGATAGACGGTTAGATAAATAGATACACATTGCAGAGAAGGCAGATAAATACATGGACGAGAAAGGAGAGTGAGTGGATGCAGAGTGCAGATTTAGATCAGATATTTAAGGTCCGCTAGGCAAGATGCGTGTTTGGAAACAGTTGAGAAAGAGACGATATGTTTCTCTCGCTATATTTTATATCTTTTCGTATTTCATACACAGATACTACTAATGTACATGGGGCACGTTGTACTATACAAGGATATATGTACACAGGCCAAAATAAAAGATTACTACAGTTTGGCTTTTACAATAAAGCCCACTATATATACGAGTAGAGGTAAGTAAACATGTTTGTCATAGAGACTTAACGAATATAAACTCTCGCAATAGACTACAATAAATATTTCCGACTCAACGTAGAGAAACATATTACACTGATCTGGAAAACGTTACTCAAGCTCAATATTAGGTTAAGATAAAATACTGCAAAACAACTCCAAGTACTTTTTCTAATTTCTAAATCTTGTTTTTCCATTTGGATGTAATTTTAAACTGAGATAAATTACGATTAGATGTTTACATGTTCCACTAAATTCTTTTTTATCTTCTATCGTCAAATAGTAACTGTGCAGGGTAAAGGCTAAAGTTTATAAGTGCCATGCAGTATATGGTATTATTATGGCCAACTTTATTTTCAAGTTCCAGCTGGGGCTATGTGAATTTCTTGCAGTGATAATCATCTCAAAGTTTTCTACCATTCAAAGAGAAAAGTAATACATAATTTTGAATGTTTTTTGCTTGTCTTTCAAAAAAGTCGATTATTAAGTATATAATATAAGTTGATATATTAGTAATGCAAGCACACTGGCATTTTTTTGCAACATTAGAATTGCAATTCAAATTTTAATTCTGTACAAAATTAGTGTAATGTAAAATACAATTTTTACCAATTTTTTATTGCAACTGGCATCATTTAAATTATTGAACAACGTGGTTGTTTTATGGGAATGCAATTCGTGTCTGTCTGTCCTGTGGTTTTTTATACCCGGTTTATTACTTATGGAACTGCAACGAATTCGCGCTATTTTGAAAACAATTTTGTGCATGATTCAACAGTTCTAATTTTAGTATTGCATTGATTGGCGCTTTTACTTATAGAAAGTTATTGACATACTATTTGGAAAGATTTGTGTGTACCTTCTTTTGGTGGTAGAAGTCCATAATTGATGAACGACCCCGATACGACTTAAGAGGTTAAGAGTTGGGTTGGGTAGCTATTTACAAAATTCAATGAAACTTAAGAAAGACGCATATTGTGCACTTTAAGTGAACTGTATGTATGTGAGTGAGTAGCAGTCGTCGGATCGAAGAAAACTGTTACCAAGATATTCATGATCAAATCAATCATTCCGCTTGGAGTGCCTAATGGATTAGATTTCGGTTAGAGTCACAGTTGGTGGAACTGAACTCTTTTTAAAATGTGTTTTCTCTAAACGCATTTACTACTCACAGATATATTTTCTTGAGGCATATAAGTATACCTCTTAGACATATAGAGGTATAAAAGTATTTTTTACTGTTTAGTGAGTCTAATACAAAGAGATAGATTGACTTGATGGGTAGTCTGGGTCTGGGATAGCAATCCTATATAAATACATTTGGAGTATGCACACAGATAGATTACGGTGACTTGAATTCAGTCAGCATGTATGAATGTATGGGAATTGGTTGAATAGGCTAAATCTTTCAGATACTCGTCAGTATATTGATTTACTGCGATTTAGATTTGGTTTACTTTAAATGTCGAAAGCTGCACCGTCATCTTTGCTTTGCTCATTCTGACTGCTTCAGTGTGGACGAGTGACTCTTTTCCCATTAGACTTCTATTCTCAACATACTATCACTCCGTCTGAGTGAAAGTTCCTTTCCACTGTTGTAGGTCCAGCCAACCAAAACTGCCGAATTCGGCACAGATAACCCAATAGTCGATTTACTATTTATTTACTTTACAAGGTTCAATAGATACTTCTCCAAACATCGCATTCATCAATTTCATTTACATTCCCTAATACACTCCTTTGCAGTATTGTGGAAACGGCAGGGAACATTGAATGTCAATGCATGCAAATGTGAAGGGTCGCCGGAATTTAATACCACCATGAGCTATACTCCTCATGCATCAACGTTTTAAGAAATCTTTAAACCATTTCCATAATAATATATGGCACTCAATACTTATATGCACCGCTCGAAATCGAATTTATTTAGATATTTACCCAACATAAAGGATTTAAAATAAAAATATTATACAATACTTTATTGTTGGGCAAACTTTTCCCTCAATTTCCAACAAAAATTGAAGTTGTGTAAAATGCATACAAATACTTGTGCAAACGTCAATCTAATATGGATAGGTATTTTCTTTTTATATACAGCTTTAGAAATAACCTGAATAAAAAACATAACTTTCGAGCAAGTGCAGGTGCAATCAATATAAATTGATTACCTCTGACAGTGTGAGTAAATCAACTAATTCAGAAACGCTGCAGTTGGTGAAAGTTGAAAGTGTTCAATGTGCCCAACGGAGTGTGGTGTAAATGACAGGGGTAGACACAATAACAATGAACAATAGTTGTGTGGCATGAGGCAGAATCTAATAATAAGAAAATAAGTAGGTAATCATATTACTCAATGGAGTTTAATAGTGCCATTGTGTGTAATATAAAAAATACGTGAAAGTATGGGGTGGAAAAGTCCGGTAGGTACATGAACCACAAAAGCATTACGTTAGAACAAGTTAAGCTTAGAGTTCTTTGATGTGTGCACTTTTCGCTTACTTCTCGTTGTTTGCCCTTTCTCTACATGTCCGCATCACCAACACATCTTTCATTCTAACGAATCTTGTTTTCTCCGATGTCTTTGGGTTTATTCGTCCACCGCAAAGTACAGTCAGTGTGCACAGGGCGGTGATATACTCGTGAATATATTTGCAGAAGTCGTGTGAATGTAGTATGTATTGTAAATTGTATAATATCAAGAACCAGTATCTGGACGGAATCCTAGAAGAATATGGTTTAACTTCTCTGCACGGTTGAGTTGAGAAACAAAGAGAAGCCGTGGTGGCTCAGAGTGAAAGACGCAGACTTTTGGTATATCAGCATCTGTAAGAAATACGAACAGGAAGAAGAGTAAGGATCCCTACAAGTTCAAATAAGGAAGAGTCCTTCCTGTTCGAGTGAAAAGTCGAATAGAGAAAGTGAACGCGGATGTGGTTGCTCAAGTAGACAGACAAACACGGCTTGCCCATCGAAATCAAATTACTCCCTGTTGGAATTGGATTGATTCGATCTTTAAATCCAACAAACACAATAAATGTTTATATCACGGTTCACACAAAATCAAATTACTTTGCACAATAATGCAATACTGTACTTACTGAACATCCGCAGGATGTAAGTGCTCTGGCAGGACTGAATAAATACCAGTTGACAATACTAAATTAACTTTTCAAAGGGTAAATAACATTTCCAAAATGTATCTCCGTCCTATAATATAAGTAAATCATACAATAATTCAATTAATGCAAAAACTGAAACAAAATTCAGTCCATAATTTACAAAGTTAGGTACAAAGTACAATAAATTAGGAATTTTTACCAGGTTACTCTTTTCGATGTGAAGCCTTCAATGTTGATCGAATTAACCGGTTCTGAGTTAAACCGTAATTTAACTTTATCAAATATATGCGAAAGAATAATTACTTTGTACATATATTGTTTCTATATATTATGTATATGTTTTAAGGATTCCAATAATCTTGGAATTGCACATTTTGTTTTGAAAATTGAAAAGCAGAGGAATTTTAAGCATGATATTCTGACATAATATCTATCTTAAATTCTAAAGATATCTCTGCTACGACAAAATATTTAGTTTTTGAAAGTTACTAGATTTCAAAATTACAGCAAAGTTATACTAATTGAAAATATTTCCTAAGACATAATTGCACTGAGGAAATATTCTTATGTGATTCTGTTGAAGCCAAATTGGTGCATATAATAAATTTATTCTGGTGTTGACAATATAAAAAGCAGTATACCATTTCACTCTCTGTGTCTCACATTAAGATTTAACCTTGTTAGATATGTATGGATTCGAATTATACATAGTTTGTTTCTGCCTACTTCAATAAACGAAGGGTATGATCACAGCGTGAATTTAAAAGCCCCTGGGGTGTGACTAAAGGAATTTACGGTAGGAATATTTCGGTCTGGACAGTCGTGTGACATTTGCGCATTTCTGGTGTATATATACATAGCCGAAGTGTTATTGTTAGTGTAGTGGGATTTTCAGATCACTTTCTTGTAAACGCAGACTTGAATTGCCGACGTGTGCTCTCTTTGACTGCCACAGAATTTAAAAAGATTCTTTTCGATCTATTACTGTCTCCACTCGTGTATTCAGTGCATTCGTGTTTAAGGAAACTGTACGCCTAACTTTGCTATTTTCGCTCGACTAGAGCAGTTCCTCAATGGTAAAATCGGAAGATGCGACGGTCATCAAATGAACCAGAGACAGTTCATTCTGAACATACGAAAACCATCTGAACATTTGGATTACATTATTACAGCATCGAATTCTTTCTAACTTTCCGTATCTACATACACCAACAACCAATAGTGAATTGGATGCTTTCAACTGTACTGAATGGCAAGGACTGCCTGAGAAACGTTTCAATTGAATTGCGAAACAGACATTACATTCCATTTAGGCAGAAAAACCTAACAGATTGAGATGAAAATGGTGACAAGGTAAAGGCGGATCACTGGACGTTTCAATTGGCTTTATACGACACAAGAAATAGTCCACCGTACAGCGATTCCCCTTCCTCGGATTTGTACGAATCGTGCAAATATATGCGTTGTATTCCCCGTTATCTCTACATCCTATTACCCGATTGAATTTATGGAGTTGAATACATTTCCACCTATAATGTATTCCGAACCATTATGCACACAGCCAGCCTATAACAACATCGAAAAGCTCAAATTTACTTTTCCCGTGTATAGACATACACAGCTTTGATGATGATGGGACAGGTTAATTAATTCAATTGTAGTTTTACAACTGATTGGAGACTCCCAGTGTAAAACTTTTACTGCTATCATTCTCATACATGAAACTTTCTGTTGTGTCGTATAGCTCGGTAGGTTGTACACGTAACTCCCCAAAGGAAATGGAACAAATTCATTTCTCAGTCTGTACCTAACAAACTTATACAACACTAATGCCGGATTACACTATAATGGGTACATGTATACCCGCTCATATAATACCAGCATAGGTATATAACTATATCTGCATTCTATAATATACATAAGTATATAACTTCCGAATGGAGCTTGTATAATCAATGAAATAAACACAAAGTAAGAAAAATAAATGCAGTGATTAAAGGCTGAAAGAACAATCGAGGATTGATAAACTAAATATTATGTTGTAAAACACTCGGAAACAAGAGTAGATTGAGGTCGTCATCATTAAATTGAAGATCGACGTTTATCTACGTTTTGTTTTGTACGAGAGCACTCGCAAGTATTTCTGCAGTGTAATGTGGCTATGCTAATGATATCTGTTAAAACACAAAATATACTTTCTAAAATATGCGAATATTGTGCTAATTGACCTAAAGCGTGAGTTGAACACAATTTAGGCAATTTATTCTGGTCTTGTACCACCATGAACTAGATTCACTCACTCAGTACAAGTAGACTCCAAACACTGTAATGAAATAAAATCATGAATTACGAAGAAAAGTGATGAGATGTGAGGAAATGGGCATCTGAGTTCGTAAAGGTCCAACATTCAAGCACAGTGGGACTTGCCAAGCCGTCAAAATCGATCCATATCCACATCCGTCCGTGCATTTTCCTGTACACACTCTCTCTCTCTCTCTCTCTCTCTCTCTCTCTCTCTACTCTTTCTCTCTCACTCTCTCTCACTCTCTCTCTCTCTCTCACTCTTCGTTTTCTTTGTCCCTTATTCACATTCTATTTCTCTGTATTGCAGTGTAGAAACCTAGAAACACCGTAGTAGTCTCTAACCTGCTTTATTGTACTTTGTTCGTCTTTCTGTGCAGTCTCTTGGTCTTTACGCAGAATTTTGGAGATGTGGAGAGTCATTAAAGGTTCAAGACCCTCCTTCTGTTTTACAGTGAGGGATTAAGCAATATATATATACATACCTATAGAAGTACAATAATACATGCAGAGCAATGATGCAATGAGTTGCTTCGGCCCAGTCTTTATGTCAGTGAGAACTACATCTTCCACACTGTCAGTCTAGTGCAAGTGTCTGAATAATATTTGAAAGCACTACAAACGCAAATAGGACTAGGCTATGTAATAAACTGATTCTTCAGCAGTCACACATTGTCATGTTGCATTCAACTACGGGTAGCTGCACTAAAAGCACTACATAAACCTATTAAGGGATACTTATAGCAGCCCTACCACTAAAAAGTGGTTTGAATATGCGAATATAGTAAATCTATAAGCTACTACTACAACTATGCATTAAAATGCTCCTGCCGCAGGGAAAAGGTTTAGAGCCAGGCTAAGTTAACCAGTGGCAATGGTTTCCATTTCCTGAAATATGACTGTGCAGGATATTTTACTCTTAAATGACTTTCTCCGGTTGAAAAACACGCACGAGAGTTTAGAGTTGCTCACAGATGCTTATGAAAGAGAAGAAGTTGAGGATTATGAAGAAGAAGAATGCAAAATGCAGGTTTGAGCGTTGGTTGAGGAGCAGCAGCAACCCATCCATTACTTTGGATGAGTGGCAATTGAGAAACTTTACGAGAGTCGATTAAGCCCATAGACAAGCATCGGCAACCAATCGCTCCTTCACTTTTGATGACTCGTTTTTATTGCGCAGGTAAGCAAGAGAGTCAGTCACAGTGAGTAAGGGGTGGTCCACTTTTCACGTTCACCGGGTATTTATATTCCAAGTATACACAACCCTTTGTTTCTGCCTTTTGAGAATATGCTTTCACTTCATCGTCTGACATTAAACCTCTCCCTCCCCTTTTTAATTTGATGGTAAATTTATGTGCAGGACCAGACTGAATATACACACACGGTTTTCGTCTTCTCTCCAATCCCATCATCATAAAAATCAACCCGTATCTATACCTACTATACCGCTTGCACCACAATTACCAAAGTTTTTATTACCGAATTCTCATTAATTGCTTCTTTTTCAGAGCGAGTTCAATAAAAAAATTATAATGAACGACACAGAAGTTTGTCCCTGCTATGGTTGTAGTTTTTTAGTATTCCTATAATAAATCCTGATATATATTTCTACCCACTACATACGAAAATCGGTTTTATCGGGACATAAAGGTATTTTGATGTGTTTTATATTACCTGCCATCAACTCTGGCAAATAAGAATGAAAATATATTGTTTAGAAAATTAGTTGGAAAACATTTTATTTGTTTAATGTTGTGGGGGAAGTGGAAGAAAGACACGCAATAAAGAAAATTAAATGAATACTGAACCTGACGCGACAATATAGTGGAAACATGGACTGCCTAGATGAGATGTAGCATTTACTGTGGGTAGTCAGGAAAGACTTGTAGACTCTGAAGTTCTGATAGTTTAAAAGGCAGGAGAGTGTGTATTGTAAAGTGTGTTGTGTTGTAGACGCAGACAGTTTATAGAGACGGAGAGAATGCCCGGACAGAGAGTGTAGTAGTTGTAGTGTGTGGTGGAGCTAAAAGGGCGTAGTTCGTTTTATAGGCTTTTTCAAACACCTTAGTTTCCATTGTCAGTTTCCGCTTAAAACTGGGATTGTGATTAATCAAGTGTACAAAGTGGGAATAGCTTCGTTGGCTGTGAGTGCTTGCTCGTTGCTATAAGAAGACGAAGCACTCATGCAGACAGATTTGATGGGTTTTCACGAAACAGATAAGGAGACGAAGAAAGAAAGGAAAGAGTTACAGCGGAGATAAAAGCGGGAGCGGGTGTATACGACGTTCCTTGTGCTTCAATTCACGACGACTACGTAATGTTAAACCTTTTCATTCTTGGCCCACAACGAGAGCTCCCTTTACCTCTGTACTTCTCTGTTCTTCTTGTATACATTATGTGTACACATTTTATTTCAACGAGCTCCTTTATTTTTGTTTCCTTTTCCATTTATTGCAGCCAGAGTATTTGTAACATTGTCAAACGCCGGGCTGTTATACCGATAGTTTGTAAATCATGAGACGTACATTATGCCACAAATGTCCATATACTTTCTTCAAATACTAAATTCCCACAAATCTATCACAATTTCTTTCAGACCAGCTTGACGTACAAATACATTTTACCAACTTTCCACTATTCCATCATGGTAGACTTAGCCATTCGAATCTGATTCTGAGTGAGTGGTGAGCTTTCTCTTTCATTCCTATATACTTATTTTTAACGTGTGAACACACAACTGATACACAAATATGAGGAGGCAGTTCTGTCAGACTTAATTTCCGAAAAAAAATGTAATGAATATCACATTAGTGCAATATTCCGCAATACCCAACCCGTTTGACGCATAACAGTATATTTACAAATGCATTATGTCAACCACTTAAAAATAGTTATACTAAAA
Source organism: Pogonognathellus flavescens (assembly GCA_019776165.1). Taxonomy (NCBI): domain Eukaryota; kingdom Metazoa; phylum Arthropoda; class Collembola; order Entomobryomorpha; family Tomoceridae; genus Pogonognathellus; species Pogonognathellus flavescens. The sequence goes on from JABASD010000407.1 coordinate 22,481, forward strand.
TTAAAACAATCGTATAGTATATTTAAAAACCATAATTTTAATAATAAAATTTTTTATTTAATTTTCTTCATTCTCTTTTCTATTTAACTATTTTGATACTATAAAACTTCAACCTTCAATTCAATTTGAACTCCTTTTCCTACAAATTAAGCAATTTTATTTTGACAAATTACAACGCAATAAATTAGGTACGTACGTAGGCATAGTATAAATAGTAAAATCGATATTATTTTAATATATTAGGTTTAATGCTTATAAATGCATATGGTGGGCAAATTCACTTATATCGTATCCCTCGGTAGTATTTCTATTACCCATTCCTGCGAAAGACGCACACATTTGTTTAAGCAAAGCGGAAGTACGCAAATACTAAAGATAATAGCGTACGAGAGGATGGAGCAGCAGCCGAGAGAAGGATCGACGAATAGATTATAAGTATAACACACACAAACGAAATTGGGTTCGCTCGCATGACTTGGCTAGAGCATGACTGTAGAGAAACCAAGGTTCGTTCCCCGTGCCAATATCAAGTCGTCGGCGACGGCTACATATTCGCATTCTGCACATTACATTTTACATTACGTTTATAACTCACACAGAAAGAGAGAAAGAAGAGCACACAAAACACACAGTTCATCCAAAGAAGAAGAAGACGAAGAAGAAGAAGAGCACATTATGATATCCGCCATGTCGAGAAGAAATATACACACAAGTAGAATGAAAGTAGAGCCATTATATTGAGGAGGAGAGGAAGAAGAGCAGAGTTGAAGTTGAGTAAAGTGGAGTTGAGAGAGAAACTACATTACACTACATTACGCTCCATAGTAATACTTTTCCATCGCAATCTTTTATATATTTGGCCAGACTAAGAAAGAGGAGAGAGAGAGGAGAGTTGTCTTGTTGTCGTTCTAAAACCAACTTGGTACTTCGGCACAGTACATACTTCCAGATACATTCAACTACACCAATATTTCTGGAACAACCACTCTGATTCCAATATAATGTGAGAGTCTCCGTCCGTCTCTGCTATTCATTGAGGAGCTGAAGAAGACTCCGAAGTGAGCGAGAATGTTTCTTGTACTACATAATAAAAGAAACAAAGAGAAAGGGCCGAGAAGGAGGAGGAGGTTCAAGTCGTTCAACAAGGAACAAGAGAAAAGCAGCAGCAGCAGCAGCCACGAAGGTTCTTCTTCTTTTCGCCCGAACTACTCTTCTTCTTCATTTCGTGTGTTACACAACAATAAGTCTGAGTTGTAAGTATGAGCTGAGCTGAATGTGAGAGAGCTGAGTTCATCTGAAATTATACAAATAGTATGGTTGTAATAAGCCTGGAAAATCCATGAATTTCCTCATTTGCCCATTGTAGCGTAAGTAGATATAAAATATATTGCACTTACTACGAATATTACTACTACTACTACTACTACTGGTACTACTACGGCTGCTGCTACAGTATTTAATGTTCGTGTAGTGTAGTCGGGAATCGTGTATGTATTTTCTATGGATATCTCTGTCTCCCATTTTCTTTATTGAGAGTCAAGTCATACATACTTTGCAGCAGTTCACTTTACTCTGGCACTACTACTATAATGATATTATGGAGTGTAGTGGAGGCAGGAGCAGTGGTAGTATTAAGATTTTATGGCGAGCAGCAGAAAATAAGAGGCAAAGAGAGAGAGCCTTTTGCCCACACACATAATACACATTTATACACAAACACACGGAAGAAATGTGCCAAAGAGAACGCAACGCATGTTACATTTTATGTAGTTGTTGCAAAGTGAAGTGTGCGCTCTTCTGTCTGTCTAATACTTTTCTGCAAGTGGATCTCCTCCTGGCCCGACGAGAGAGAGCCTCTCTCAAAACTCCCGTCTTTTTCCTTCAGACGCGGAACAAGCTTCTGCAATAAGTTATCTTGCAGAGCTATTTCTATGTTGTGTAATGTAATGTATCAGCTTTATTCGTATTTTTATCTGTGCAATGTGCCATTCTATTACAGTAAAGACTAACTGACAATGAGTGTCTCCATATAATATTGCACTTCGTGGAGAGTATGGCACTATGCTCGACTAGAGAGATTCTATATACAGTCTATGGCTATTATTATTATTGCATGTGCTGTATGGGATATATACAAGTTGTAGTTTATAAGTGCAGGACAAGCACATATATACAATGCGCTGAAACTACAACACTTTTTTACTCTGGCAGAACCATAACATATTTAGTAGATGGATGATAGAGGCAATCAAATGAGTTGCGTTGTATGTTTGTTGTGCCATGTTCTCTGTCCGTTTGTTTATTCTTGTAATTACTTTTCTTTCCTCGAATTGCTCAATCTTTCCATCCACTAACGGATAATTTCAATATATTATTATGTCCCGTACGAAATAAAGTAAATTGCCAATGAATTCACTTTTATCTAGGACGTTTCACCAAGATAATGTTCTATTTCATCTCATGTATTGTAACTTGACTTTATTTACACCATTTGTCCTCAATGTGGAACAAGTTAATATTTTTCACTTGTTAAAAGCACTCGTAGCATTCGCAGTGCTACATCCATTGTATTTATTATCACTCATCGTCATGGTCATTATCAAGCATTTTGAAATACCTACTAATGACCTACTAAATTAAACGACTGCGTTTTCAAATCTGTATACAACATGTACATTGCTTTTCTAGGTTTATTTACGTTACCAATGAAGGTTACTCTAAATTTTACTGACTGCGTTTTATTTAAAAAACAGGGAACTTGCAATTATCAACCTGCAGTTAAGCTTTGACTCCAAAAGCTGTTTTTCAACTTGAATACGTAAATGTGATGCTAGAGACTCCGTTTATTTTCTCAGACTGACGCTACTGTTGCATCTAAAGTATATACGGTGCAAGATCTCGTGCCTGGTGAATGCTGTCTGAGTGCCTGACACGTAATAATAATACGAGAATTACTACGCAGAGACACATTATGATGGCATTACATCCTACATATCTTATACAGACTTTGCCACTGCCATTATTTTCATATTGGCATCATCTTTTCTATGGAAATCGTCTGTATTAAACCAGGTCGGGCGGACATACATGAAGACAAGACTTGCATTTTTATTGCCAACTTAGAATTCCCGTTATGTTTCTTAGAATTGACTCATATCAGTATTTATATATTATTTTATACACAGCAGCATAACCACATACAGGTCGTAGCGACTTTTATATCAAGAGTACCTTGTAATTTAGTCTTTTATTTATATACAACTTATTGGGGCATTCAGTCCTTGAGACGTTCGAAGGCTATAATTCACTCATATATAGATATCCTGTAGTCATGCTAGTTTGAATTATGAATACCTTCCTATACTCAAATCTATATGAAAATTCGAAATAAATATTTATTAAATCCTATATTTATAATGTTTAAAGACATTTTAAATGCTTTGCTCCCGTTCGCACTAGTTGGTACTGATATTTACATTCTTTTTATTAATCATAATGCAATCGTGATTGCTACCTCTACGATTTCGTATAAAAGATTTGGACATTGAAACTAGAGTCATTGAAACTAATATAAAATTACATTGTATTGCTACATATTGTGGTTTACATGAATTGTATGTAACAGAGCATTTTAGTTAATGTGAAATACGTAGAAAAATACGGTAATAAAGTTTCATACAATACAGTATACAATTCATACAATACATAACACACTAATAGAAAAATAATGTTTCATTGCCTAGTTTTTCGCCAAGTTGTTATAAATAGTGTAAGGATGGAATAGGTACAGAATTGCGGAGATGAAAAAATATATTGCTAGTGGGTATACATAGATATTGAGCAAAAAAAAATAAAGTGTACCCTGAGCAAACTTTCGTCGCTAGGGATATGTTATGTATGAAATTACTATTAGTACTAATAACACCAGGTACATCTCATATTCTCATTGTCAATGAAACCTGAACCCATGACCATGGTTTGAGTGACGGGTGCAGTAGTGTGCAGTCTATCAGCGACAATAGACTCTAACTGCAGTTTTTCTTTGCGGTGGCATGGTGTGTCTTTCAGTTTGGCTCGACTCATAAAACGCTACGCTAGAGACTGTGTCATACAGCACTAAATCAAGTTACTAAGTTCATTATCTAATTATGCAAAGTCTCATTACGTGAAGACCTTCGTTACCAGTGGTTCCTTACAGATATAAGAACTTCCCATCCTAATAATATCTTAGTCGCTCCAGTATAATAAAAGTGGTGCACAGAGGTTGTACGTTCAGATTTTATCGCGTCACAAGAACTAAACTATTCGTATAATGATTTGATGATTTGGCATACTTCTACAAAAAATCACATGTTCTTGACGTGGTGTAGCAATAGCGACACTTTCTTCCTCCAATTTCCAACGCACACATATAATATCTGTATTATGCAGCATATTTTCACACTCTATCCAATGTGATCCTCCCTCCTGACTAATGGAAGTTCACTGCAAGCAATTATTTTTTAAATTCTAATTTTTAAAACTATAGCAATAATACTGAAGCTTCAATAAATTATACTAGAGCAAATTAAATTCGCAATTGGTCCTCTGGACTTATGGTTATTTCACTGGAGGACTTTAATTCTTTTAAAAAGATATCCAACACACAAAATACATTTTATGTACTTGAATTGGGCAGATTTAAGTTAAAAGCAAAAAAATGAAAGATAATGTTACTTTCCAGAAGAAAAACTGTTTCAATTTAAAAACCTTGCAAAATTCAATGTAGGTATTACAACGAAGATCTAGTGAGGCCTCGGTAGTACACACTGAGTAAACAGAGTTGTTATTAACTGCAGGTTTCGCTTTGCATTTCTTTAGTTGGTATGGATGAATTCTGTGCCTGTAAAGTATGTATGATGTAAATGTGTATATGTATATGTCTGAATGAGTAAAACTATAGTAATTTTCACTTTGGCCCAAAGTATAGAGCGTGAACGCAGTTGAATGCTTAAAGTCATTTCGCTACAGCAGTAGTATTGCTACAGAGAACTTATAGGAGTATATAGTGACGTTTGTCATTCCTGTGCGATGTTCGCATCCATATGCATCAGTTGAGAATCCTCGATGGCATCTCTAATCTAAACATAAACTAAGGATGCGATAGAAAAATTTACGAAGCCGTACTGTCAAAGTTATTTAGTTTGTAGAGCTGTACAATGTACATAGATTGTAATATACCTACTTTTTTTACTGAGGACCGTGGAGTCGACGCAATTTTCGCTGTTTACCTTGCCTTTATTTTCCTGGCTTTTGTTAGTCATTGGCACAAATTACACATGCTTATATACGAATGAATTTCTGCGTAAGTTCACGGCATGTTTATATACATGCCGAATGTGTTTATGTTCTTTTTCTCATTCTGCATCTTGTTACTCCGTTTATGCATCTACAGGCAGCCAGATCGTCGACTACATATTTCAATAACAAGCACAAAGTTAGTGCGGTAAACAAGAAAACTGTCTTAGTTGTTAGTATTTATTCGGTTGCGTTGGGATGCTCCAGTGCTATTTCACTCTATGCATTAGCAGACTCACATTAGCTACAGTTTCTGTATCTCCAAGCACATTCTCAAACTACACACAGAGGTTTGTTGTTTTGTTAGTTTAGGCCTCGTCCACAGACTCCTTCACAAAGTTAGACCTAGTGAGAGAGCGATAAGAAATTTTCTTCATCTTTGACTGGCAACTGCACTGCAAGCTGCAATGCGCTTCGTGGAATTGCAACTATCTAAATGCCTACTGATGATGAAACTACAAATACACTGCATACCTCTCTCTCTCCATGGAAAACATGAAAAAACTCGTAAGCAGTCTATTAGTCTTTACACTGCTGTTTTCTCTTCCAACACATAAAATAGACACTAGTGAACACCATGGAATTCATAGAAAGAAAATTAGACTATGGCGGCACCATCTGATCTTAACCTAAAAAATCAGCTCTACCAAGTTTACAGAAACGCAATTTTAGACAGGTACAACTTCCGCGCTAATGATGGAATGCTCTAACCATTTCCAAGAAAAAGCCAATTTTCCTAACAATATGATTGTTTTGATAGTGTATGTAATAACTTGCTTGTTTCCAAGAAACGGGTAACTCGTTGGATTTTTTGTAACGCATTTAAAGGACTGTATCGCTTTTGATTACATACATCATTGCATAATAAGAGCAAATTCAACGTTTCTTATTTTTCATTCAATTTCTTTTCAACGAAACCAGCACTTCATTCACTTTGTATACTCTGTGTGTGCTAATTTTTATGTATTTGTAGTTCTTCGAACGGTTTTATATTTTCTTAAAAACAACATTTCAAAATCACCTTTTAGACAAGAGAGAAGCATATGAAAACAAATAAATTTTGATTTTAGTTTAAAAAATTGTTTAACTCAAAACGTTCCAAGTACTGCTAAATTGATTTTGTATTGTATATTTGTATTTGTATGAAAAATTGTTTGTGACTGAATTTGAGGGATGTATCTCATGATGTATGGCATGGAGTAATGAAGTTAGCGTCTAGTCCAGAATAAAACTTTCATCGCCCCTTTGTATTAATTAAAATATTTTTGGCAAAACAAACGACAGGAAAATTGGTTCAAACACTTCATACGATCAAACTCCATTAAAATCAGTAGAAATAATTTGAAACGTCGGTATGAAGTGCTAAATATATAATTCAAGCCACCCACAGGTGCAATATTGCTAATATAGACAGCAGAGTGTTAATGAACACGTAAAAGCGCATAACATTTTAAGTACAAAGGATGTAAAGACCTTTGTGCCATGGCGTGATGTGCCAACCTTGAGTTTTGTTTTGACTGCGTAAGGTAGCATAGTACTTTTTAATCCTGGCTTTTATGATTGCCAGCTATAAATAGAAATTCATTTCTTTCACAGTCACAGTCACAGCGTACTTCTAAATGTAACCAAATTAACCCACACACATCCACATAACGGAGGCTACATTTTCCAAAGAGGCTTTGACCTTTGGCATAATATTCGTCCATAGCAAATGTGACTGAAAATAAAAAGTGTGTCAATTGACGATAACACGGTGGGTTGATGTTCTCAAGAGCTCTTTACATTATGAGTCGTATCCGTCACTTGCAGCAGGCCGTAGACATCCATCTTCTAATTCTACACGTAAAAAGCTATACATTCACACACAGCACACAAATGATAATGGACTCTGAAGGCAAAGTGGTAGGTGACAATCATTATTACGTACATTGTCACTTCACACTTCAAGGTAGGAAACTGGAAGCAAGTAATTTGAAATTGGAGACAATGTTTCTAAAAGTACTTTCACCTGTGTAGTGTGTGCTAAATTCTGTAGTGTGTGCTAAAAATAAATTGCCTGTACTATGGTAGTCACCATTCAATTACTAAAATATTGCATTATAATAACCAATGGCCATGTACTAACAATAAAAGTATGTTCTTATATTAATACTCATTATACCCGGTCAATATTATTAGCCAGGGCTGCAGGAGGAGAATTATAATATAATAGAAAGAGAGAACGAGTGTGGAGCATTGCTATTTTTAGCACTGCAATCAATGGTGCCACACATTCACACACAGAACACCACCTCCATTGCCGGCTAAACTTGGTCTTCCTGTCTTGTGCAGTCAAGCCATGGCAAATCCAAATGGAAGAAAAAGTTGCTATATACACGCTATATTATTAGTGCTCAGAAAACATCATAGTTGTTTTATGTAAGTTACACTGTGTAACTTTGCACAAAGTCTAAAATATATATGCCTGGTGGTAGTTTTTAGTCGTGGTAGTGTTTGGAAGCTCCTGTGTACTAGAACTACTATAGAATTCTATTTATTAGAAACTCCAACTGTGAAAGACTGTGTATATTATTATAGTAGACTTTCAGTAGACAAGCCACCACACGTAGACAGCAGATTGGAGGTTCAATAATACAGAGGCGAACCCACATCTCTCTCTCTCTCTCTCTCTCTCTTTCAGTTTACTTTTACTTCTTTTTCAGTCACTCTCTATTTAGAAACTTTTATATTTTGCTCTCCTCCAGCAAATCTCTTCTATTTTCTCTATACACACATAAAATATATCTAAATAGCGCTTAACGTTCTTAAGCACGCACTACACGCACAAAACATACACAGGTAGATCAACAACATTTGCTACAATATTATATGGCGTAAGGACCAATCCCAATATATAATTTCAGTGCGGAGCTCCATTAAAAACAACACGAGCGCAACATTCTTTCAAAGAGAAGCCAACTATTCACAGTTGCCGTGAAGTAAAAATGTGTGATCTTACTACGACTTTTTACTTTTTCCTTCCGCCTTCTTTTTTGAGTACATTTACTCTACTTTTCTCTCTCTCTCTTTTCTGTCTCTCTCACTCCTCTTTCCCATTTTCTCAAACCAAGAAAAAAACTTCCGGAAAGGAAGCTTCCACATTGCGACTACTTTCTGTACTTTATATGTATGTATGCACCTACATACTTAAATAATATAGAGAAACCATTTTCTCACACAGTACAAATAAGTATACCTATAAGGTAGTAGCAGTTCGCACACATACAAGGGATATAAACGAGTTCTATAGCAGCAGTAGTCATAAAAGAGACACAATACAGTTTCTATGTATGAGTACCTAATGTGTACTTTTATAAAACATCTTTAGCTTTTCAACTTTCCAAGGCAACAACATAATTTTATGCCCTTTGTGTGCAGATATTTCTACTCTATAGCCTTCTTGTGGTGACTTTTTAGTTACCATTTCCTTTTTGCAAAATTCTACTCCTTTCTTCACATTGCATTTTTCTTTACATTTATGCACAAACACGTTTGTACCTTCCTAGCTAGTAGTTGCACACACAAGTATGCACATACGTACTGGAGGAGGGGGAGTAAACATATGAACATATGTATACTTTAGTTATAGAAGTATGTGTGATATTATTTGCAAAGAACTCAGTAAATAACTACCACGACGGAGAAAAGTAAATCATAACCGTCGTTTTTCCCTCTTTCTGGTCTGCATCATCATCTTCATCAACTTATTCCACGGAGAAAAGGTTATGGAGAGAGCACCACCTGACAACAAAACTTTCCGCACTTCCACTTACTTTCTCCCACTTCAATTTATAAACTTATCGAGCAGGAAATATGTTTCTAAGTGGTAAATGATGACTGGGTGTTTTTCGTTGGGGCTACTTTTTCTTCTGTCCACCACACACAAAGACTGGCGAGGGATTATTTCTCAGCTTTCAAGTATCATGCACTCTTCACATCTTTACTCTCTCTCTCTCTTTCTAAGCCAGCTCTTTAGGAATTTCTAAGGATCTCCCTCATTTTTGTGAACTTTGTATGTTCTTATATTGTATTATGTGGAACTAGGTGTACAAAAGTAACACTATAAGTTTATAGGAGTGCCAAAATATTATATGAGAAAAAGTGTAGTGCACAGTCTTTTTAACAAGGAAGATATGTACTTATGTTTGAGATTATATTGTGCCTCGTATAGGAATGTAATGTTAAAGGCTTCCACACTCGACAAACATACTTGCATCCAAAGAAGTTTCATTTCTGGGTAAGTGGTGCAACAATAAGAAAAAGTACGTATTAGCTCATATCAGTTCAGAAAATGAGCCATACGTAGGGAAAAAACCACACAACATATGTCAATTTCACACTGTTCATCTCACCAGGAAAAAACTTGCCTTTCTTTTTTACAAAGTTTTCACGTACAAATTAAAGTGTCCATGTGTACAGCCGCTGTTAAGATTTCTGTTGTAGTAAATCAAAAAAATTGTAGCATTTCCAAAGTGAGAGATTATTGTAGGTTTTAGAAATGTCAATTTTATCGCAGTATGAATTACTCTAAACACTATATAGGTAATATTTTATAGACGTTCAAAAAAGTAAATAAAATGAAATACTACTACTTTTCATTGTGAATAATATTACGGCTCAGAATTCAAATTAGATTTTGATGCCGAAACTTTTATGTTCTTATTGGTTCGTGGCTAGTGGTTTTCAAATTCGAAGAACGTGATGTAAATAAAAATCCTTAAAACATGGCTAGGCTATATATTTAATTAAAATATGCAGCAAGAATATTTGCAATGAAAAAGTTCAATTTTTTTGTTCAATTATTATTGTCAGTATAAACATTCATTGAAACATGAATAAAAAGCTTGAATGATTTTTTTCATAGAGTTATTCGTTGACAATTATTTACTACATGTTGTTTATAGGAAAGCGTTGAGTTCTATTGACTGTTGAAAGGTTTACTGTTGGAAAGCTAGTGAGTTTTTCCATTTATATAATTATACACTACTTGAATTATATGTGTGAGTACGCACGAAGTGGTGAAGTAAAGCAGTGGGTACACAATTGTAGGTATAGATAAACAGAGAGACAGAGAGAGAATGGAAAAGTGAAGGGATGGCATCTGGACTGAACGGGCAAGTCACTTCAAATTAAACTGAATTTTCTCTCCGGCGCTGATTCTGTGTGAGTTCTCCGTTATTTTTCTAGCTGCTTTATTTTCCACAAAAGCCTATCGACTCGGGACTGACTTAGTGGAATAAAAGTTACAACTCTGTAAATATATGTATACACGGAGTTTATGTTGCGAAAAACTTGGTTTTGTTCTGTTCTCTTTTCACAGTTCCGTCTGGGGCTGAGCTATTACTCGTATTAGAATTTTCTCTTATACTCCCCAACTACTCCTATTCTCTCGAATCAAAAAGAAGGAAAAACGAAAGAAGTCAGTCGCACACAAAACATAAAAACTCATATATATAATATATCAAAAGTATTAGGTGCCGTCATGTGTACTTGGTTGGTTAGTAATACTTACTAGTGTCACTAGACTTTCCCTTAACATTGAGCACAGAGTGAAGAAGCTTGCTATTCCGTACCACCAGACTACCACCACAGAACCAACAGAAAAACAAACACAAATACACTCTACTACTAACGCCCATAACAAACGAAAGCATCAAAATTTTCTTTTTCTCTAACTGGTCCTTTCACTTTTCCATTTTCTTTGCTTTCTTTGCTTTCCTCCTTCGGCGGATTTTATAACTTGAGAATTGTAGAATCATTCCTATACAAAAAGCTCATATGACCTCATCTCTTGTATACACGCCTACACAATTCAGGCTTGTTTTTATATACCCAGTTACAATTACTAACACATACTGTGATAGTTCTAGTAGTATACCAAATAAAAGCTGGACTCAACGACTGCAGCTTACACTGCGAGTTAGAAAGTAATAGAACATTTCCCGTCATCTTCCTATTACAATACGACTGCTGCAAAGAAAAATATAACTTATACAAAAGCTTTTCACATACAGCCCTCTCCTTTCCTTGTAGCATTGGCTTTGATTCAGACTTCAAACAACATGAAAATATAAGCCTTAGTCGCCCTGAAGACATGCCGGAGGAGTTTGTTGTTGTCTCAGCTCAAGTATGTAATACTTCTCATACTCAAGTAAAATAAACGAGACACTTGCCTAGTCAAGTCACGGCAATAATATAATGGCACTCATTCATATTGTGAGATTTCCTTTGCTTATACTGTAATAATACTCCGTTACTAATGCAACGCTCTCTCTCTCGCTCTCTACCTTATTGTAAACACTTGACTACATCCCTATAAACAATATACACAAACGTGACTCTATACACGTCCCACACAAATAAATCACTTTACTTATTCTCTGTCATGGTAGAAAAGCGATAATATACATTATGTACCTCTAAACCTTACTTCCAGCCGGATCGACAATTAATTTAAAGATAAATATATGGATTGTTCGCTTTAACTACAGATATTCTCCTCACCCTTCAATGCCAGTAATAAAATGCGTTGTGCAAACTCAGACTGTAAATACATAAGCAAAATTGACTCCATTCCTTGCTCACATGTAATTAGTCTTTGTGGATTTTTCTCTATTGCCCTTTATTACACAGCCTATGCCATATGCAAACACACACACAGACACAATGTAAAGTAAAGAGCAACTCATGTACTGGTAAACAAGACACGGGAGATCAAACGGAGTGTTGTCAGCGTTCACACTCCAACACACACACTTACACAGACAATGATGACATTCATGATGACAAGTAGAAGTGTACAGACATACAACCAACAGGAGTATATCTTTAAGTATAGAATTACCTAGTCAGACATGCTTATCTGCCTACAGGAGATATATACACGTTTCCGTAGAAATGTGTGGCATGTAATAGTAGAAATAGAAATGTACAATTTTCGTATTGCATTATTGACTGAATGAATGTAATGCAAAGTGTGTATGGTGTGTTTTTAGGTTTACACACAGAGTGTATAATAAATACCCTTGCAAAGGCCATGGCGTGTAGTCGGTATATGTATTAGGCGATGTCACTATATAAACTTTAAAACGAGCCAAGCAAAACTAAGTTGGCTCATGGTTGTAGCATTCTGCCAGATGAATGTTGTGCATTGTCCAACAATCTCGGTTTAGACTCCACTGGACGGGATTGCTTATTTCCTATGTGTCTTCCTCTCTTTTATGCTCCCATTGTGTTCTGTTAAAATACATAGCACGTATATAGCGTGTGTATGTTTATTTTCCCTGAGTGCTAGAGAAACTTGTCATCTATATCTGTAGGTATAAATACATTGAAATGAATGAAATTCATATGTCTGTATATAGAAATAAATATATTTATTAATAACATGTCGCATAGGGAAATCTATATTGGCATAGCTATATTATAACGACTGTGAATTTGTATATAAGTGTGTGTCTATAGGATTTGGATATATGTAGCACCTCCCGTGTTTGTAAACAGAAAAGGAAACACTAGCAGTGACAGAAGTGTCTAGAATGTCTGACTGTCCGGAATTGAGATGTGTTGCTTATAAATTACTGGATATATACGAGGGCTTTCAGAGTTTACACAATACGACGAGGGTAGTGAAAAAAGACACGATGACAATGATGATAACTGGGAACAGAAGGAATCACTAGTAGTACGATGACTATGTGGATAATAATGTGATCCAATTGTGAATATTGCGGTGGCAGTGAAACAAGTGCTATAAATATAAATGTTATACCTACGAGGAAAGGGCAGGGAAAGCAGTCTCTGCATAACTGATGATGATTTAATAATGAGCCCCTGGATATCTTTGTGTGGATTTTCTATTTATGTTATTGGACTGTGTACATTCTGCAGAAACATAATTTATAGAGTTAATGGACGGGTGGGTTAGTAGAATGTAGAAACACAATGATTATTCTCCGTGTTCTCTCTCTCTCTCTCCCTTGTCCAGATTACTATTGTAAATTATGTTATGCTGTAGTATATCCACCAATGTGTGTTTTAAACACATGTATTACATAAGGATAGCAAATAGGGGGAAGTCACCAGAGGAAAACAAGTTGTGGAATGACGTGAAGCTTTCAGAGTACAAATAATGTAATGTGCCCAAGAGAAACCTACACTTTGTGTACCTGAGTCTGTGACTTTTATTTAAAAGCACATTTCCGAACTGGTGTGATCGTGTACAATGAGCACGTTCATCTACAACAAATCAAAATTCTATATTATTTTTCCTTCACGCCACATTTATATTCAACACGCTAGATAAAGCCGTGTGTGTTTGTGTGCAAAGAAAGTGAAAGTCAGTTTCATTTGTAATTTTACCACGAACACTTTCCTACTTCTGTAATTATATAAAATTACAAACGCAAATGTTTATATTTACGAAGAGCATGGCAAAAGAAATAAATTGAAATATTAACAGCTATATAGGTACGTACTATTATTATTATTACACGTGCCACGAATAATACATTACTTTCAAAGAAATTCTCCCACTATGATATTACAACACTATATAGAGAGCTTATAATATTCAAAATGTGGTATAAGTTACGATAACCGTAAAAGTGTTGCTCAGTCTCAGCTCCCAGGGTTGTAAAATTTCATGGAATTTATTTTAGGGCAAATTTGCGATATTTATTTTAGGAATTTGTACATTTTTCACTGTAGCCACGTCGCATTTAATGTTATTATGATGTAAATTCTTACACGCTGGTTACATACGCATCTGAAATGAGTTCTGTCAACCAATATTTTTGCACGTGCTCTTTACCTCTTATAAAATATTATTGTTACATATAAATTCCTCCTTTTACCAAGTGCACAAGAATAAAATTATTTGTGAATTTTCCTCAGAAATGACTTACTAGCGAAATATTTGTAACTCAGAGCCCTGTGCCAGGTTAGCCTGGAAGAGAGAGGCACGTCACACGAGAAATAAATGACAGAACTTATGTACGTGGTCATTAGTGGAAGCTCATAGTAAGAATATTATCAAGACAGGGAACATTTACAACAGTTGCTATTTGAAACGACCAACTTAACTCAAGCGTTTGCCCTCAACGCATCCCATAATTTTCGCTTCAAGGTGATGAGACTTACTACTGGCAAAATCAGATAGCTGATTTCTTTACTGCTTCTAACATCGCGTATAGTCAAGCACATATTGTATGTATACAGGCGACAATATGCCATCAAAAATTGCTTCCAATTTTTCATATCTATACTTTTCACCCACCAACCTCACTCATGCAACCGAATTGCTTGCCTTTTTATTTGCCACTGCTTTTTATACACGTTGCTCTTCCTCTTTCCACCGCGTTATTACTGGCACTTAGCTCCCCTTTTCGCAGATGATGCCAGCAAAATAAATGTTAAAAATTAAATTTTATGTTCAATTGCATTGCAACAGTAATCCTCGCAGAACTCATTTGCCTCGCAAAAGCAAGTAGCGAACAAGTGGTGATTAGAATTTCATTTCATCCGTAAATTCTACAATTGCCAATTTTTTTAAAGAAATTACGATTACAACAGTGAAACTATTACATTCATTTGATAATATAAATATCCAAACTTCGTTTACATTTGTAAACAATTGCAAATAATAAATTCATTAGCGAAGAACAGCATCTACGTAACATGTATTGTATGACGAAAAAAACACTTGACACTGAAACTAGAATTGCCACAATGTAAGCCCCGTATTTATTTTATTACCAAATGAATAAATTTGGCAGCGCATCAAATCAAGCCACGCAATAACCTGAATGGTTGGTTGCACAATATCAGCGTCATATTTCACAAACAAAATACGTAAATACCTGAACTTGTGATCTTTCTTTCAAGTTCCCACAAATATAAGCCAAGCCCATATGCACGTGGCACTTTAAATAACGCTATACGCTGACTTTTATTCATCTCAATAGAGTAGAATAGAAATTAGAATAAATTGATATTAGTATTTATTTGGAGTTGGTTAGAATATGACTCCGAAATGGACCTTGGAAATATATAGTACTACAATGTGTGTATGTGACAAGATATGGGTGGAGTGGCTACACATTGTTTTGTAATTGTAAGAAGGAGGAAGAAACAAAGTCAAAGTCAAGTGTTGTCAAAGAAAGACTTTTCATTTGAGTTGTACACAGGACAGAAATGTTATAAGAAAAAGAAGTGTTCTTGGGCATACTGTATATACATTCTGTGTGACCCAAGTGTTGTGTGACCATAAGCAACAGCACTTCCCTTCCTCACACAAAGACACACACACACAAGGCACACAACAACCGTCTTGTTTCCCATGTACAATATAATTCTGCCTCTTATTCTGCTTTGCCTTCAACTTGCTTTCTGCTCTCCCGTCTTTACTTTCAGACTTGTCTTGTCTTTCTGTCCTGACTGCACTGCTGTACGGATATTGATGTATTTAGCAGATGGGCATATATATGAAAAAACTTGGGTTTTCTTGCTCTCTATGCGAACACTTGTGCGACTTTCTCTTTCGTAACCCATATGGAACATGAAATAGAGACAACAATCCAGACTTTAGAAGAAAGAGTCTCGTTTAGTAGGTCTCGTTCGTCGTTAATGTGTTTTTCGTATGGGGTAAGTTGTATATAGCAGTTTTATGCAATGCATAATGATATAATATAATAAACCATGTAAGTAAGCAATTTCTTATAGGAACATCATGCAGTATAATGTTGTAATTGTAAGTATTTTCCTCCATTTCCAGTGCAAGTTTCGCTTACTTTTATGAAACAACGGTCGTAGACATATATACAGCACTTTTCCTTCTAGCTCTTCCTTGGGAATATTATTGCATTATAAAAGTAGCAAGTTTCTTTTATTCTACTTATGTGTTATTTTCCCAGTTCTTCTTCATTATATTTGTATTATATTATTAGTATTCAACCGTGTTGTTCGCAATGCATGGCGAATGACTGTGAGTCAGTTACATGGGGGTGGTAGGTATGTTTTGCCATGGTAGTGGATGTCGGAGTTTTGGGCTAGTTCTCCAGTCACGAGTACACGCCTTAGTGCTCAATATTAACAAAAGACTCTCAAAAGTATAATAAGAAATGTACAGAAACGGAAATCTCCGTTGCAGTATCAATAAAGACTGTGAAATCCTATAGCAAGGCTCAAGGTTTTCTCAACTAGCTGTACCTTAGCCTTTCCTTGTATCATGTGGCATAGAAGTTGCATTAATTTTCCTAGCCTTGTGTTGCGTAGCATGTGATATGCGTGCGTTTCCATACACCTTATACCATACTCTATAAAACAACTTTCCCAACACAACTACAACATACAACAGTTTTCCTTTCCAGTAAATTACTTCTCTATGCACTGCAACATTTATACTCAAGTACCAACAAGTTTACTCGCTCTATAGATCTTTCTCCCTGTTGCGTAACTTTCTCGTCTATTATTCTTTGCATAAGTCACTTTCTTCATTTTTGTGAGAATATCAACTCAATAAAGCCTTGTACTTAGGTACATTTATGTTGCGCCTTTATCACATTTAACCATCTATTTTTAGACTTCCTATGTGAATTAAATATCTCTTCTCCGTATTTTTTACACGACACAATATTGCATCACTTTTCCCTCCGAATTTGTGTCAAGCCTCTTTTTTGAATAAGTAAAAAAGTATGAAATTAAATTAACATTGCATCCTCCTTCCTACATTAACTGTTTACCTTTGTATGCAAAAAATACCTCCCTTTCCCCACTAACAAAGCTATACGCTGTATCTAACAAAGCAGATGTACTAAACATGATTTGGAGTAGAAATGAGGTAAGAGAGTAAAAGTAAAACCTTACAGTGAGTCCCTTGACGATATGCTATTATTGCATTAGAATTTGATGCATTCTTAATTCATTATTACTGTGTCCTTTGACATTTGCTAAATTCTATTCCGTTCAATTATTAATTACAATACGAGTGAGGGATATTGCCTCGCAAGCTCTATCTCCGGCTCTATCTCTCGCACACACAAAATGAAAACGTGTACTTATTAATTTTATATACATACATATATATATTGTACGCCAGTTGTATTTGTGTGTGTAAGTCTATTATGTAGTACATGAACTATACAAGCCTATCTATGGCATTACGTTATTACGTAGTAGAAACAGTTCGGATCTATTTCTCAAGGCTGGCGGATTAGTGGACCTGCTATTCTCTGCTCTGCTGCTCTTGTCGTCTTCGGTCATGCTATAACCCATCCACATAACTAATGACTGCCATGAAATGCTGTACAATGCACAGCAGTGCACTTTGTATATAAAATATATATATAAACTCCACCAACTACGATTATATTACACTACACACTGTACAACAGTGTAATTGTAGCTAGTCCCATCTCATCAAAGTTAAGTAGAGTAAATGCAAGTCAAGGCGCTTTACTAAGTCACGATAGGAAAAAGAAGAGAGAGAAAAGAGAGACGCTGGCTACGTGGCAGTTTATTGCAGACCCACTGATTAGTTGTGTTTTACTGTGAAACGACGAGTAAGTCAAAGAAAGAAGAATATATACCTAGACAGAAGAAAGAAGAAGATTGGGCTTGCATGTTCGTTGTCTATGTTCACGAAGACTCTGTGTGTGTGTTCTTGGGCTCTTTTTCTGCTGGCACTTTTAACTGTGGAACTAGTGCTACTTATAGAGAAAACACACAACTTCATTCGTATCGTCTCCGTGTTGTTCTTCGTCTGTTCGTGTACTTTTCTTTCTGACAGTTCCTCGTAGTTGTATAGTAGGATGGTTCTCTGAGCTTCTGTCTGCTGCTGGTAGGTACGGACTAATGCTAATACTAATGCCGTACTAATATGGACAAGGGATATTATACGAGACCTACTTGTACTTATACATGTCAAGCAGTATAGTTGAGCAGCTGCCTTTTTGTCTTGTCTTCGTGAGAGATTGGCAGAGAGTGAGAGAAAGACTCAAGATAATATTTGTACACACATCTTACATCTACGAGACTTTTAGTGTAGTCTTAAGCAGAAGATGATACAGTCTAAAGTGTACAAGATTTTTCCTTCGCATGTCTAATGTACTATATAGTTGGAACCTAGAAGTCGTCGCCGTATGTAGAACACACACAGTGTGTGTTTTATATTTGTAGTATTTTAGTGTGTATGTGTGACGAATACTACTTGTGTGAGTATACCAATGGTAGTGGTGGCTGTCGTAGTATGGTGAAGAGATTGGGTCATCGATCTCCCTTTTTGAACAGACTAGACAAAGAGACTGAAAGGGACGAGCTTGTGGTTCATGTGTCGGAAAATTGGATGGACGCGGTGGCTAAAGGAGTCGACATGACGCAACGAGGGGAATCAAATGAGAGCATATTCTAAGATGAGAAAAATTCTATTTTAAGTTTGCGCTTTGCTTGATTTCGATTATACGGCAAGTGATTTTGTAGTTACATGGAAAGGTACGTGAAAGGATTGTTTTATGCAGTATCGATCTTGACTCGCATATCTTTCCCAACTTTCACTCTTCCGCCGTGTTTTCTATATTGTGTGCATACTGTACCATACCTTCAAGTCAACTACTACCAAAATAACCAGACTACTACTACTACTACAGCTACTACTACGACTGTTACTCCTACATATGCCAACAAGGACTCATTCACCCGTCAGACCAGTCTCTTACTCCTAACTCCGATACACTACTACACTTCAACCATGCCCAGGGTCTCTATATCCACTTACTAGTATTGCATACCTAATAATATTATTTACTTACCTAGTCCGACTACTACTGCACATTTATTAAGAGAGTCTAGTCTGTCTACTACTACTTTTACTGCTATACGACATTAATAGGGATGGATATAGCGACATATGTACATCCCACCTTTTTCCACTCTATCAGTTTTTCTTTTTTCTCTTATTTCTCTATCGGAGTATAGCGTATCGCATTTACGGGTAAAAGTAAGTCACAAAGCTGTTGTAATTGAACTATTGCCTTAGTATAGAGTGTCTAGGTATATATTCCTTCGCGTATATTGACAGAAAATGTAAGCCGTTTGTCAGTCGACGAGAGCAGAGCTAACTTTCTCCACTATTTATTATATGTCGTCGTGTGTATAAAAAACTTGTGTGTTTTGACTTGGAGCATTTGTGACGTTATATATCGTGATGTATGTATGAAATGTGTGGTATGTATCGCAGTGTTTCCGCACGAAAGAGCGAATACACAGAGCTAGTGTGATTGTATACACTTTGTCTATATCCTATGATGATAAGTTACCACTATACATGACATTTATAGCAATGCGGACAGTACTGCACTCAAGGATTCGTGGAAACTGTGTAACTGTAGCCGACTGGATTGTCGTTGGATTCAATACCGTTGTAAATAGGTACTATATAAACATGTACATAAATGTATACGCACTCAAACTAGTGCTAGGGAGAGTTTCTATGGTTTTACAAGGGAGGATATATAGATGCAATTTTGATACAGACTCTGGAGTGTGTATGTACTAGCACGCATCGAACCAGACAGATCAAAATTGAACAGCAGAGAGATGTGTGGATTTGAGAAAGGAAACGAGAAGGAATCGTTTGGCCGACCTGTTTTTTCTTTAAGTTTATTCGACTTTTTCGTTCGTTTGGGCTTGCTGCTTTTGCTTCTCTCGGGCTACAGTAATTCTTACAGTCAGTCAACTGAAATAAAGTTTTCCTGTAACGAACAGTTTTTTCCTATACATAATAACTGCACTATATTGTCAGACGAAATCTTTTGGCAACGCAAGGATGACAAAGGTGTATAAGTATAAAATGTTGTAGTTGTTATTAACAGTGAGAGAAATTGTAAAAGGCACAAAAGCAGAAGAAAGAAACCAATACTAAAAGAGATTTGTGCTTAAAACTGAATTTAGTTATTTTGTTAGAACGTGGTGAAAAGTTATTCTGGTAATTTATCGGGTAGGTATATCTATAGGATAGAAACAAAACATTTTATGTACTTATACATGGATTTTTCCACGACTTAAGTGTGATTTTAAAGATAAGGATGACGCGGATGTAAATTGCATAAGAACATATCGGGATGTGACTATTTTATTGAGACCTGCATGCGTGTTTACACATCATTTACTTCTTCGAATGTGATGACTTTTACTGGACATGTTTTTCCACATGTGGGTATCTGAAATTCATCTTAAATTGTTTAGATAGATATCTTAAGCACAAAGCGTTTAGATTTGATATGTTATGTATTATTGGAATAATGTTGTTGGTTGGCATCATTGTCAATATCTTCGAATTGATTTCTGACCCAAGAAGTAAAGTGGAAAAGCTGTGCTGGAGAAAGATGGAGTTTTCACTTTTCACCTTTCCCTCTTGGAAATTGAGTACGAAGTGAGTCACTCAGCCGGGAAATACAAGAGATTCTGGTCTGAGAAAGACACGGAGACTCTTTGGAAATACGGAGAATGCACAGGGTGAGAGGATGCCAGTAAAATGTCTACGTTTCTTTCTTCCTTGTCATAACAGACGTCCGACCTTTTAGTCTCCCATCGAGAATTCCATTGACTTTTTATGAGACTCCAACTCAGTCTCTCTCTGTCTGACCCTTTTCCATGTCGTTTTAACTGTATATTTCCACAACTTTGCCCTAGGTATTCAATTCCTCGATCTTTTCTTCGTCGCACAAAAAGAAACGGATAGAGGCTGCAACTTTTCGCCGTCAGCGTTCGACCAGTTCTCTGTGTTCCTTCTTGTAGGTGCATTGTGTAGGTGTGGGCTATATCCCCTATGAAGGTAAACCAATAGAATGTAATACGAATAGATGGCTGCTATGAGAATGTGAGTGGTGCTGAAGTCTCATTGGGTTTAGTTGAAATGTAATTGTTCGACTATTTGCTTATTTCGTAGCTGGATCCTTTATATAATATATTTCTTATCAAACCAAGCTTCACTTTGGCTCAGATTAAATTGGTTGCCCTCCCTTTTTCTTTTCACTTCATTTATGTCTTTTGGCTTGGCTAACTTTTGACCACTGTACTACATTTCAGCTTCACATTACTTTCCGTCCTCCACTTCTGTCTTCATCTCAAATCCCCATGGTTTCTTTTCCCTCTTTGTCCCTTCATTCCTTACAATCTAACTCTATCAATCTATTCTATTCACTCTCACTTCTTCTTAAGTGAAAGTTCATTCAAGTCTGCCAACCTATATACACTTCACCAACATTCGCAATGCACAACATTAATACGCTCTATTACATATAAAACGTAAATCCAAATGTCCGTGTGTACATTTGCACAAACACACCATCCTCACAATAAGTAAACAGGCAAAAGTCATATGATATGATTTTTCCAATTTCGAAATGCTTTTCTTTTGTCATTAAAATCAATAAATGATTTTTCCATGGAAATTTTATTTTTAAATGCTTTTAGCATGCCATTAAAACCAATAAATGATTTTTCGAATAAGAAAATCTATTGGGAAGCTTTTCGCTTATCATTAAAATAAAAAAATGTATTATCATTATTTCCAAAAAAGCAAACTTTGAAAGGTTTTTCGTCTGAAATCCAATAAAAATGAGGTGCATGGATTATAAGGGTAAAAAACGTGGGGGTATTGTAAAAGTAAGGATTTGTAGTAATGCACAATGGACTTGCTATTTACAACAGTATTAACTTAGAACTCGTGAGCCGTCGAGAGGACATTTCTAAAAAGAAAGTTGTAATAATAAAAATTGGTGTGCAAATGCAACAAGCAGAATCATAAATTTCTCTTAGATAACTTCCTTTCGAAAATTGTAGGGTTAGAATTTGCTTCGAATTATTAATACAATTTTACTATGAAAGACGTTACTACGCAGTAGGAAATGAGGATGACATACCTAAATACTTTAGCAAGGTTCTTACGTACTGGTTTGTTGATCCTAATCATTTTCCATTACAATTTCCTTTTGTGATGTAACCTTGTAAGAAATACCCAACTACCTTAAACGAGGACGAAAAAGTGTAAAAATTTGTTTATTAGAACATTCAATGTAAGATAGCAGATTGTAACCGTGAAAATTTGAAAGAAGCAAGAGATAGCTAAAGTCGAAGCAGATGCAATCTCTTTTTGCTGTGAAAGGAAATAAAATGGAAATCCCAATGTTCAGTGTCAAAAAATGCAGAAACCTACAAAAACTTACAATTTAATACTTTCCTGTCTCCATTTCGATGTTAGGTGAACAAAGAAACAATTGATTTTTACCTACAAACATTAAATAAAAACAATATAGAGGTTATAGCCAAAATGCCATTTTCCTTTTATTCGGTTGTTTTTTAACTTGAATACCGTACCAATAACCATTTTACTACAGCGTGGAGGGTATAAAACTGAAATGTAATCAAAATCTTGTGCACACGCTAAAAATATCTAAAAGCTTTGCTCCCCAGCTACACCTTCATTCACTTAATGCAGTTCTCAGTGCACTTAATATTCAAACAATTAGAGAGTTGCCTGGGCACAATTTTCTATGCCCATACACGCTCATGCCCATAATATGATTTGCCCATGGACACCCATGGATAATATACCTCCGCCCATCTGCGCCCACGTTTGGTTTTCATTTGCCCGACCATGGGCGTCCATGGGTATTGGTATTGTTGTATGTTAATGGGTTGAGTGGTAAAATACATTATAAAATTATATAATTTTATAACTGTATAACTATATAAACCTATATATTTAACTGTATATAACTGTATAACTAAATAAAACTATCACTATATAAAATTAACTAAACAAATGCTAAGAATAGAATGTAATTTTAACAAACGGATAACACTTGTTTCATAAATCCTGTCACAAGCCAAAGTTTCAACACAACACACGGGCACTCTCTATGCCTAGGCAACTCTCTACAAACAATACCTGTCTCCCATAAAGCTGAAATTAATACCGCCGAAAATTTATATTTTTTTCTACACTTTTTCAAATTCAAATGCAAAAGCTTGTCATAGATACATATTGCTTACACTACTTTAACTAGAAGAAGCGCATAAAATTCATTACAATTTCCACGTGCAACTCAGCTTGTAAAATTTTCCCCATTACATAACGAACTAAATATCTCCTGTTTGTCTCCAAGCGTACGTACTATCAATAACTTTTGCATCAAATCCACTAGAAAGGAAATTCACTAAAGATCTCTACTACTCTCGAACTCTATTTTTATTTTAGTAGTATATTTTCCAGCATTTTAAACCGAACGGAAAAGCGGATAGCAGAAACCAAAGCTTTTAGCTGCAGCTACATGCACTTTGGTAACAACACCGCACTTTTAATAATAGGAGCATTAGCTATAGTGCGGGAGCATATAGAGTTACTGAGTTTGCTTGGTACAGAGACTGCAGATATTGTGTAAATGTAAAAAAACGTGGAGCATAAGAAATAGAATTCTGTGAGGACTAGTTATAGTAGAGTGACTTGAAAAACCCCAGAGAGATACAGATACCACGAGCACTACCTTTCTTCTAAAATAAAGTATGTATATAATATTATTATATGGAGTACAGACCTACTAGTGCTTTCCATGATGGCAGAGGAGCGTTAAAGAACAAAGTGAACTTTCCTTTAGTGCTTAGATGGTTCAGTTTTTGGTTTGGCTTCACTCAACTTTGCTCTTGCTTTCCCTTGGCCTGCATGTGACTTTGTGTGCATATAAGTTTTACGGTGTAATGTGCTGAAACGAACAACATACGTAGAATTTGTAGTAGAATCCTGGTCTCTGGTAGTAGTAAGTAGTAGTGCATTGCATGGTTCGTTCGTTCTTTCGTCTCTTCTCTATGGATGGCCTTGCTTTTGGTGTAGCTTGCTTTGACATGACTTGGCTGGGGAGCAACGAGAGCAGTTTGTAGTTGTAGTTAAATAGATATTGGCTTTTGATATATTTTTCTCTGTGGGATCCAATACTCTTCTACTTTCAGTTCCAGACTACGTCTACCACAATAGAAGTGCATGGTTGTAAGTAAGTATAGAGCAACTTACCATTACACATAAACATACATCTACAAACATAAATGTATTCATTCAACTCCAAATTATTGTCTTATGGTCTCTCTCTCTCTCTCCCTCTCTCTCTCTCTCTCTCTCTATATATATATATATGCGAAACTCAGCCCGAACCCGGTTCTTTTCCACTTTCTAGTTAACTTCCACCTTCCACTATCCTATTCCGCATTATGTCTTCTATTGTGTTTTTACCAGACTTTATTTGTTGGAATATTTGAATTGATACGACTGCTTATTGTTACAAGGTAAAACCAAAATCATACACAGAAAGCACAAAGGTTAGCTTACTCCAAAAAATTATCAGAATAACCCTTCGCAAACTCACGTATGCAATTTCAAGTTGATTTCCAAATGGCAATAGTATCGTCTTTTTATAATAATATCATTCCACTTCTATTTTTTGAAGACTGACGAGTGACGACTAACAAGAACGTTGAAAAGGTTATTTTATCCTAGACTGGAGCATCGTATCAAATCAATCTTTTGCTGACATTGTAGCTCTAGTATACCTATACCTTTTATAAAAAGAGAATGATTTATTTTGTTTCTTCAGAAAATATACAGTCACAAATTTATCTTGAAATTGTATGCCTTTGTATGAAAAGTGAATTCATTTTTGTAGTTCTTCCTGAAATTTTGCACTCATAAATCATTTTTCTAAAATTCAAATTTACATAGGCAATTTTTTCACAGATTGAATACAAAAACTCGAGTTATTGATTTGTCACGCATTTTTGTATTAAAAATCCGTGTAAAATATTGTGACCTAGCCAGAGTAGTAAAAATCAAATTATCTCACTATGCCCATGTTGAAACTCTCTTACGTCAAAGTTTTCAAATCAGCGAGGAAACTGTTTGGATTTAGCCTATAATAATTCTTATAATATTCTGAATTTGTCTCTCATACAGTTTGCATTACACACATAACATATGGAGTTGTCAGATAAATGCACGGAGGAAGTTCATAGGTGGTTTTGAGATGGGAGTGAATATGCGAGCAAAGTCGTAAAGAGCAGGTTACCATAAGCTTTTAACTCGACATAGCGGACAGGTACATTAAAATGTAGCATAATAAAGTATGCCAAGTAAATGGAATACATTGCTCCGTGTGTTATATTTAATACACGTGAGGAGGGAAAGTCTTTTTACTCCATTTACCATAATATCATCATGTGTGCGATAAGAGATAAGGAAAAAAGATTATGATGTTATGAAGAAATTTATTTTTAGTCATCGTTTATGGACAGAGAGTGTTTCAAAGTAAGATGTCCTTCTATATCCAGACCGTCCATTGTAAATTTGATAATCTCAGTGAAACGAGAAATCTGATCATTGTGTATTCAAGAACTGGTGAGGCAGTTGACCTTATTCTTTGTCAACACACACACAGACACAGAGATACAGATACAGAAAAAAACATATTATCTTGTAAAGAAAGAAAGGAAATAAAACTGTTCTCGCATTTACTCGACTGGGCGCTAAGACTCAGAGACTGGAACTCAGATTGCTGAGTTTGATTGTGCTCAATACTCTGTCATGTTTCTCTTTGTGTTTGAAAAAGTCTGGAATAAGTGAAAAAGTCACTTTGTATGTGTGAGCACAAAGAGACAAAACTATTGTATAAGACATTCTGTGTGCGTGTATGTTTGTATGGAAGAATGAATGAATGAATGAATACATATAATAACGATCCTGTGTGTGAGAGCGTGTGTGTGTTCTGTGTATGCGAAAATAGTCAATGAATAGAAACGGAAAGCATTCCACCTTTCTTTTTTGAATAAGATATTACAGAGATTGTTAGACGTGTCAATCGGGGAAAGTTCCCATGTCATGCACAAAGTAGCAGGCGAGACCATACGTAACACACTTCAATCGATAATTGTATTTTACCCTTCACAGGCCAAGCTGAGTGAGTGAGAAGAGTCTATTTGTGTTTCTGATATCAAAGACCTTCACAACTTGCTATTTTATGTCTGACCGACTCTTGAAATTGATTTTACCCCACGGAATGACATAATTACGACTCAGAACATTCACTAACCTTACTTACCCACATCCAGTTATTTATTTACACAAAAATAACTCATAACGTAAATATAGTTACATTTCACAGCAAGAAAATACTAAATCAAAATTAAATTTGCCATCAGAATTTATAATTAATATCTACACATGTTGTGATATTATGTAGTAATATGTAAAAAAATTGTAACATTTTTTCACAAGTATTATATTTGTATACTGTATGTGAAATGTAATATAACATTTTTAGTACGAAATACATATATCTATTTAACCAAAGACTATATAAAATTCATAGAATGAATGTAATAGAATTTGGAAAATTCCTTGAAATTTTCACGGAGTACATTTTCCTTTTGAAAATGGTGTCTCTCAACTAAATAGTATGCTTAACTTAGGTACAAAATGGTTTTTGGTATAAATGATTCCATCCGATCTAATCACGGATCACTATTTATTGCCATTGGTGCCATTATAGTTTCATGAGCTATGACTTCTAAATGAACCTTGACACAAAATGAGGTTGCGATTCACCGTGTGTGCTATATTAGATTAGCCATGCATCCTACAGATTTACTGTATACCTTTACTGGCTGACTATAAGAAATAAATGAAAATAATATATGGACACATTAATCGCAACATAAAATCGCTGATGAAGGTGAAGGTAACTAGTAATTTATTAGCTGTGTATTCCCATTTGTGTAGGTACCTTTTGGTAGAGAATTTCAGAAGCATATAGAGTACAAATTAGTGATATAGTATGTGTTTCATGGTACGATTTAGTATTATTAGTGTTTTGCTATTTATTAAACAGGTAGACAAATATTTCTTAAGCGAGAAATGAAAGTCTCATTAGAGATAAAGCAATAAACAAACCTTCAAAATCAAATTAAACATTTAAAGGATTTAATGAAAACGCTGCGATTTGCGGGGAAATGTTTCACACAGCTAAATTGTAATATTATACGCTAAATTAAATACACATTTAGTTTGATGGGTTATAAGATTTTATTCTGACAGCCACATTCAGGATTGTATTGCATTCATTCAGAATCGTGAAATGCATGAAATGAAATAAGTTGTCAAATTTATAACCCTCCGCCGTAAATAACGTTTCTAATAAATACACAACAAAATTGTGAACGAAGCCTTTCTACGATGCTACCTTGTGCTTGGAAATAGTTTTGTAGTTGTATGTGCAATGTGTATTCCAACCTCTTAGTACATGTTCTTTCAGACACCTTTCCAGAAATACTCTGTATGGATGATTTACGAGCTTGTCAGTCAGCCGTGGGAATATTTTTTGTTTCTGCTTTTACTATTCAGTTTACGATTACAATGTTTGTATACTCGCTTTCCCTGTAACGTCTACAAAGTTATCTTGATGTCTGTAAATATATTCACGTGGAACTGCAGATATTTTTTATCATATACACAATGCAAGGTGAACAGCGGCGTCTTAATTTTTTTACTATTCAATACAATATGACAGTGCACATTTGTACAGCTTTCTTCCTATACATCAGCAGGAACTTTTATATCGCTAATTATACTTACCTAGTAAATGTACAATATTAAATTGTGTGTTTTCCCTGCTACCTATTGTATTCGTACAATACTTTCAATCAGATATAATATAGGTTTAGCAAATTTAAGGTAAGATAAGGCTTCTTTGATAAAGTTTGCAACATATTTTGGAGCTGTGTAAGTTCATGAGACTTTGAGACTTTCAGGCGTAACGTGTCTTAATGGTTAAACTTTCCATATTTTTATTGAAAACATTCTTTTATGGCTTAAGGACCTACCTACGCAATTAACTTTCAGGAACTTAAGAAATTAGATAGGTAGTAAAGAAACATGACTTCTAATCTTAATAGTAAACAAGTTACAACTCTCACTCATTCCTGATTATCATTTGGTTCAGCAACTTACATACGCAAAATATTTCCACGATATTAAAGTCTCATAAACTCAATAACCTAGCATCTATTCGATTTTTACATTATATTGAGTTTAGTGATTCAATCTACTAATAGAAGACAAAATATGACTCATTCCCATTCAGAGAAAGTTTTGTGTTTGGATTAATTTATCAATTTTAGTGCTGTAAAATGAAAATTTCACCTGACTAAATTTTAAATATGAAAGACATATCCACGCCAAGAAGGACTTCATTATGTTTTTATTTGAATAATACGTATATCAACTAAAAACGTTATTAGCTGTGCATAAATGGTCATTCAGTTGCAGTCGAAATATACCCCGTAGTGAATTATTGCTTAATACTTATTGTGTTATCGCTATTTATAATTATAAAACACATTTCCCTAACTTGGCCTGTACGTGTCTAGGTTCTAGCATTTTATTTCCGGTAAGGAAATTGGAAATGTAGGACAAATACAATTACAGCTAAAATATTGATCAAATTGCCTCGGTCGATTTGCTTTTATGTATTTACAATACACTGCTATTAATATCCCGTTGATATACTAAACAAGAAACATACGGATACGGAGAAGGTTACTCGTAGGCAACTATTTAAAACTTCCTTGTCCCTGATCTTAATATTAACCTTTCTCTCTTATCTCTGAAAACATTAAGAATTATGATGGCAACCACAGGGGAAATACATTACATTACCCTTGGGGAATCGTGTAGTGCAATAGACAGAGAAACGCGTGGTGTCACACAAAATACCTATTTGTCTACAACATACCAACATAGAAATGTGTAGCACAGTACCAAGTACCAAGCCTAATGGTATGCACATATTGTATTCTTATGGCATGGTCTATAGTCATGGAACCATTTCATTCTTCAAACTCTCTGCCCTTACACATTATACGGCACATGCTGTTGTTTTTCCACTCTTCCAACTATAACACACATTAACTATAACAAATTTCTAATACAAATTTACTGCCACTACTCCTGTATACATTTATGCATTGGTTTTGTTTTCCTGTTCGTTTTACTACCGTATATTACGCGGCATTGAGAATATTGCTCAGTGTATTAGTATATTTGAAAGTAAGCAGAATGAGATGACAGGTAATCCTTTCAAAATGCTATTATACTTCCAGATATCACACTATATGTAAATATTCCCATACAGAACAGCCATTCAGCAAGAGTAGTATTGTAGAAACTGAATGAATTTACTCCAATGTATTTTTCGTATATGTATTAAGTGTATAGTCGGTGTAGATATAGATATATTGACTTATTGTGCATTTACTCAACATTTTTATGACGAAAAGGTTAGAAACGTAAGAATGGAGTTGTAGAGGAAAAAGTAGTAGTAGATAGAAGGTACGTAATATGAAATGGAGTAACAACCATAATCTAAACAAGTCCAAGGAGGGAA
This sequence comes from Pogonognathellus flavescens, assembly GCA_019776165.1. NCBI lineage: Eukaryota > Metazoa > Arthropoda > Collembola > Entomobryomorpha > Tomoceridae > Pogonognathellus > Pogonognathellus flavescens. The sequence goes on from JABASD010000407.1 coordinate 52,336, forward strand.
GAACTGGGGGAACGACGCATTATGGCAAGGTCGTCCTTAACTCTTCGGTAGTGTGGCAGTAAGTGTAAGTGGTCTTTCTCTCTCCTTATTTGCCTTTCTTTCTTGGGTCTTATTCTTTCCATCCGCATCCTTCGTGGTTTTCCAATGCATGCATGAGAAATACGGAGGAAATGTAATCTAAGTGTAGCCATATAAGTCAAAAATAGGCTGGCTGCCCTCAGCAATGCATCATCCTGTGCATATTACTTTTTTACTACATACAATCGGCGTAAATACCTGTAAATACATCGAAACAGATTCTACCACCTTTTACCAACTGTTATACTTACTAGTGATATTACTTCTACGGGTTTGACACTCTTCTTTTTCTACAAAGTGCTTTCGGGGGATACACTTGCATTGTATTGTAGTAGCACATGATTTGCTCGTCGTAAATATATTCAACACAACAATAAAACTTATAAACAACTGTTTGTAAGTATGGTAGGATAAATATTTGTACAATGAACATGTACCAAACGTTTATCATGTCAAATTACAGACATGCAACACAAATATACGTTTTGCTACTTCAGGGACGTATTATATAAAGATAGCATCACGCTTCTATCTGTATAAACTAAAATAAAAGAATGCAATTATTTATGGAGAATAGGAAATTGTATTATGAGTAAACCCGTTTCTGTTTAGCAATAAATACACCAAGCTCTCCTTATTGATAGACGCTTTTATTGCTATTTTTTGAAAACATTCAGAAATTCCATACAAGATAATGCATTCAGAAGATATTCTAATTATAATTCCGATTTAGAACAATACACTTTTAATACAATTTACATTACAATACTGATTTTTCTCAGAAATTTCTAATACCTATTTAATCTTCCAATAAAGTTTTACAACGAAAGATAAGATCCGATGGGTACATATAAAATTGCATGCTTCAGCAATTTTTATATATTTATTAAAATGGAAAGGTGTTCTAGTTTTGAAAAATGTAAATTATCGTCGTACAAAACGTGCTGTCAAAAGAATAATTTTCTTTATTATTACTTTCCAACATTAGATTTTATATATTCTGGAACGAGCTTGTGTTCGTGTATCACATTAAGAATACAATTCAAAATGCAATGGTAGTTTCTACTTGAGCCGTTTGTAGTATGAACAGAAGAGAGAGAGAGAGTGAAACCACACAGTGCCATATTCAAATGCAAGAGACTAATACGACTTTGTTCATTTCCTAACATGTAAGAAGTGTCTGTGCTTTGGTTCATGTGTGTGCAGCCATGTGTAGCCAAAATTTATGTATGTACGTGTGTGGCTCTACTCATTCTTGAGTCAGTATGAATTCTCCTATTCCATAAAACATAATAATACACATTCATACACATACACATATACATACACACATACATATTACACATACACATATACATATTAGACATATACATATTAAACGTATACACACATATTACACATACACATAAATATATTAGATATACACATAGGTATACATGGCACACTAATAAATGAAATGAGTAAGTTGCACATCCCAGGGCTAGTGAAAAGGAATAATGCTGTGTAACAAGCTCGACAGGCTGTACAGAATGAAAGTCTCACTGTAAATTCTATTCTAGTATTACAAGTGAGCATTGTAAACCCTCTTGATTCGTTTCATGTGCACTATAAATTATGAATCTTTCCTTCTTTCTCCTCTGTGTGTCTGTTTGTGCATCATGTAACGCCTTTCCATGCTCAACTACTTTCTCACTTTCCATGTCATCCCATTCCTATTTCAGCTACTCCTACTGCATCTCACAGTCAGCCATCGCACCACCAGCACCACCACACCGTAGACAAGACACACGGGAATATCTCTCTATATCAGCAAAAACACCCGAACCCGCTCCTCTTTCTCCTCAAACAGTTTCATTCCCCATTTCACTCGCACTGCTGCTTCCTACTTATCTATTTTCTCACTTTCCCACCAATCTTGATTTGATTTCATCTACATTACTCTTATACCTTACTCCTATAGACCACTCACTATTTGTCGGTGTAGTATTATGCATGTTGTATATTATTATAGACTTATACACTGAAGAAAGTCTGTGCTATTTGTGCTTATAATAATTTTATGTATGTCTACATAACCTCTCAAGTAGCCATTATATACCTAACTGTACTTGTTCAGATATTTTGCACTTTCTCCAGCTGATTCGAAGAAACGTTCTAGTAGTCTTTATGTATTTACATACACCTATACCTTTATGGTGTATGTATTATGAAGTAGTACAATCTCAAGGATAACATATATACAAACAACTGTATTGAGCAAATCATTCTTAATGTACGTTACATGTATTTTATAGCTATACCGTAAAAGGATAAAGATTTTCCACGCAGTGAGGTAATCACGTTTGTATGTTAGTTAAAATTTCCTACACGAAAATAATACATAAGCGTCTAGGTGCTTAAATGCGGTAACTGGCAATCCATGTGTGCATAAAATACAGCTCTGTGTATTATTTTCAGAACTTTATAATGTAATATGTAACACCTCTGCTATTATTCCTGTACTAATGGTGAAACTACAACTTTCTTTTATGCATAGGTAGTTCCACTGTAGTGGCAGCAATAATTAAATATTTCGTTCGTATACAAAACCATCTACTAGTTACATACTCCTACTATATTTCAGTACACAGGGAAACCCTGTAATAATATGAAGAGGAGAAACATTTATGTATACGTTGGGATATCATTCGTGTATACTTAGTGATGTTATTATATTACGATGTTATGTATAATATGTTACAAGTATTATTATGTAACTTGAGTTTCCAACGAGCATGAGTCTAAAGTGCAGATATACCTAAACAGAAGTACTAAGCGAAGTTGTCCGTTGTAGTATACGGTATATAGAGGCGGAAGAATGGTGCTATCTGCTCTCATTTCAACTCTGAGCATCTCTAGGCAATAATAATAATTTTTGTTCCACTACGACTGGTAGTTCTGGTGGAAAGTGGTAACATATCTCGAGAGTTGAGCATCGATCAAGAGCGATTTCCCGAGTTGAGGAGTCTCGCCCCATACATTATAACGATAACGTATAGCATTAAAATCGAGCATTGACTCACTAATAGTAGGTCGAGAGACGAGTCAAGGGAAGTAAAAAAGAACTTCTTAGCGTATGAATAAGATCATTGTGTACATTACATACATTACTTTACATTACATTACATATATCTTGCGAACATCTTTAAACGCAGGGCATCACTTTGTGCTCAACTCGTATAATACCCGGTTCAGTTCCTGACTGTGTCTGTGGCGGCTGTTGGCGGTGGTTGTGTGGTGCTGGGGAAAGTGGAAGCATCGGGTTCCTTGGCACACACCGAATTCTATGAGACTACTCTCTTCTCCTCCTCCTCCTCTAGTAGCACTTTCAAATTCATGTTAGTAGTAACAATAGTTGTAGTAGCTGTAGTCGTCCTCTACTTCATCGTGACTTATCGTTCTCAGTGAGAAAACCATTCATATGCTTTGTGTGCTAGAATTCCACTACTACCACACTCCTACTATTCTTGATTCTTCAGCACCGTACAAAACTTATATAATGTGTCATACATATTATACATATGTATGTCTGGGACTTTTATATACCAACATTGCACTCTAATGCATATAGTAAATTATCCTACATACTGTAGCAGTACACTTTACTATAGTAGTAGTAGTAGTAGTAGTAGAAGTAGTAGAGGTAGTAGCAGTAGTAGTAGCAGTAGTATTAGTATTAGTATTAGTAGTATTAGTAGTAGTGTAATAGTAGTAGTAGTAGTAGTAGTAGTAGTAGTAGTAGTAGTAGTAGTAATGTAATAGTAGTAGTAGTCAAGGGCGTATCTACAAATTTTAAATGAGGGGTTCTTGAGGTTTTCGGGGGGATTCAGAGTTACAAAATGATTAAATTTACAGCCCTTGTCTATAAATTTATTTTCCAAATGCTCTTTTACGAAATGTGGGGTGAGGGACTGAAGGCATACGGCAGATACGCCCCTGGCGGCAGTGTACGCTTGAAGTAAATCTGTAGTGGGAAGCAAATGTGTGTAGTGTATGTAATGTGATGTAGTTGTAGTGGCAGTAAGAGCAATATGAAAGTAATGCATGGTAATAGTGGCCATGGTGGTAGCAGAAGTCTTGCACGCAGATAGAAAGGAGGATTAGGATGAATACGAGAAATCAAGAGGAAATGGGAAGCTTTCTCCATTTGTTTCGTTTGTGAGTGGAGAGAGCTGGTTGGGAAATTGAAGTTGAAGTGCAGAGTGTAGATAGATGAGAAAATATGGAAGGATTGGCACTTGCGGCGGCCACATTCCTCTGTCACTATCCCTATCCCTCTCTTACACATACGCACACCAAATCTTATATTAAAGCCTGGGAACACACACACACACACACACACAGAGCAAGAGAGAGACAAGTCAAGTTCAGTTACGAAGATAACGGGAGTAGTTCACAACAACTTTAGTTCATTCGGTAACTCTGTCTGCCTCCTTCCTTTGCCCTATCAGTTAAACAGAAAGAGAGACAGAGCGAGATTGTGATTTGTAGTAAGTGCGGGCATTGATGTGCTGCTCTGGATTTGTGGCTCCAGATATTTCGGGTTTCAGTCAGTCCTGTATTTTCGAGCAATTACGCTAAGCCTTTGAAGATGAGAGGGTGGCAGATGAACTCTAATTCACAAAACCTTACGGACATCAATAAGATTTTTCAAAGTATTCGAAATATGGCGATTTCCATTTAAAGAAAAATTAATCAGTAATGAATGAATTGAATTGACATGAAGGAATGCACATTCTATTTTCTAAGCAAATTTTTTACTATTTTGTATGTCAAGAATAATATATTAGAGACTGCATTATGTTATTGTACTCACACATAAGTACTTTTGCTTTCGTATTCAATGTAAATTGCAATTGATATTTTAATGCACTATATAACAATTATTACAGATGTGACGTCCTCTGTTATGAGGAAATCAATTTTTCAGCAATATGAGCAATTATCATTTAAATAAAGAAATAATATTAAGTGGATGAGTGTAGAAAACTTTAACTACCATAAAACTTAAGGGCTGCATTGTAAAAATCATTAAAAAAATTGATATTTTTAAGATTAAATGTCATCAGTCGTTAGGTTAGGACAGATAACTCAGTTTGAAAGCAGTGCAAAGTTTTTGAAATTGTTTCACTTGTTATTACTGGCGGAATTAGGTTACTTATATTTTACATGGCATCGGAACCTAATATTATTCAGCACGAGTTATTCCAAGCAATGAATCAGCTCCAAGTGGAAAATTCATTGCTTCAGGATAATGCAAAATATATGGAAGTAAATTTTATACGAGGGTCTATAGTGAGTCTAGTCTCATATCATAAAGGAAAGGACTTTAAGTTATAACTATATTTGCTCTGGATACAGTGGAAGTGTGTTTGACTGAATTGAATTATTATACAGTATTGAATTATGGTTTTTGTATAGTGTATCCATTAATTCTGCAGGACATTTATATACTTGGGAAAACAAAATAACAATAATGTTACGTAATTTACACATTCGTAGTTGTAATTCTGTTGCAGTACATACAAGGAATTAAACAAACATAACATGTAACGTATAATATGATATAATGCATATAGCTTTAATATTATAGGCGTTCGCTTTCGCTGAATTTGTTCATGAAATACAAATCTGTGAATTGTGAATGAAGATAATTAGTTTTAGTGGGCGTAGCATTAACAAAGTTCTGAGGATTCCTAGAAATCAAACATCAAGGCACACTCATAATGAAACACAAGAGTTGGTTAATTTCCAGCTTTGCGAGATTCAGTTTCAACTTGAGGATTTTGTATTATGTGCAGTATCTATGCCACAATAAGGATAATAAATAGTAACATGTATCTTTAATGGTAGTCCAGGTGAATGACAGAATCAATGCTTCATTCATCTCGCTAATTGAGGCAGACAGCAATCCACTGTAAGTTTACAAGCAGTAATTAGTAATTTGGGAAGAGATAATAAATTAATGTAAAACAATGATGTAGATATTTCTTCTATAGTCATCCATCGTATGTGTCCCAGCTTAAAAAACAAAGGATGCGGTTAAAGCAGATGCTTTTGAAGTATAATTGTAAAATTCCACTATTTCATCATTGGCTATATGCGCAGCTTCACAGCTTTAATTTCATTTTCAAATTATATCAAGCACAAAATGTGGTGTCCAATTCTAATTTCCTGCATGTTTTAATAATGAATAATTTGATTCGCATTCTCTGAATAAAAGGTATTGTACTGTATATTGCAAAATAGTCCAATGTGTATTTAATTATCTCGCTGACTAATATTTATGTTCTTTGAACGTTTAATAAAGTTGTAAAATAAATGGTTGTACAATACACCTATTGTGTTGACAGTCGGCAGTCATGTTGTAACAGTGGGTTAAGATATACGGAGAAATTGATGAGGTTTTATTATACCGAGAAATAGTTGGACACTATTACAGTTGTATTATTGGACGGGTACGGAACAAAACACATTAATATAATGGTTAATGGTGTATCTATGAATGGCTGGGAATTCCCTTCATTCATCCGAACAGCTTTTGTTTTCGCGATTTAGATGAGTTCATTTATTTCTGGTTAGAGGAGAGGACCATGACAACAGAACGTGGGAAGCAAGGCCACACAAATGAACGAAATTGTACACTCGATTTACTACGAATTACCTTCCACCCTAACAAGCAATAGAAATAGAACTACCTATAATAAGAAACCAATCATATACCTATAGGAAAAATATGACTCGAGTTTTTTGTAACAAACCGGTTAACATACCATAACTTGAAAAATTGTAATCTCATGATTTTATAGATTTTATATACCTACATTGGTTATATTTGTGCAATGTGCATCAATATACCTGCAATTTACATCAAACATAATGTTTGTTTCGTGTAAAAATATTAGTTACACACATTCGCATTTCAGTTTAAACGAGGATAATACATCATTTCAATATGAATACACTGTACTCCATTTTTATCGTAACTTCATTTTATTGTATGGAAAAACATTACAAAAATCAATCTTTTATTGAAATGTTAACTGAAATTGTATTTGGTTTGTAATATTAAATGAATGCAAGGCAAGTCTTACCTACAGTTTATGATTAAAATATAAGGAATATTCTACCCGTGCCAGGTAGTGACCATTTTTAACTTTTCTGGGAAAAATTTCCGAAATTATCTTTATAAATTAAATCATGAGCTATTAGTGGTGCCAATGTGTAAAGTAGGAAAATTCTGAGGTTTAAAAATGCATCATGTACATACAAAGTGGGAATGGTCTAAACGGCTAAAGGTTAAGATGCAATATAATTAATTCTCCATTTACAACTTCATCATGACGACTATGACTAAATAAGAAAGTTTGTTTTGAAAGCGCAACAGAAGTGAACATGTTGAGGTAATACTTCTACGTTCTTTTGCCAAAATGACTAATAAGAGTTGCTGCTATATGCTTTTGGTAACTAAACCAGAAAGTTACTCAGTTGTGCACTAAGATAATTAATGTTCTCCTAAAACTACTTACCAGTACAGGATGTACACCCACTGCCAGGAAAACATTTCCTAACTTGTAGTCTAATTATGAAATGATTACTGAAAAATTGAATACAAATTGCTGGCAAGACACTCAAATGAAAAGTTATCATGGTGGATGGTGTTATACTCATTAAACCTCCAAAGTTGCTTTAAGTGCAAGCACCACATTCTTATAATAACAAACACCTATGTTCATCAACTCCATCATAATGCCAAATCCAACCATCAGCCAAACAGAATTGTCTCAATGAATAATATTATTATTCCTAATAAATGCTACAAGTGTGTCAACTTCAGTGATGTACTGTATACATTCGAGGATTTTACATTTAGGATATATTATGCAGATTTCGATGCCTGCATGAAAAACCTTCACTTCAAAGTTAAGAAAATATTCACACAAGCTAATGATTGATACCCCAGTCAGATTCTTCACAGAACATAATAAACTAGTAAACACCATCCATATTTACAAACATACAAAAATAATTAACCTTCACAGACAAAAAATAAAACTGACCTTTACAAACTGCTACTTATGAAATGGATTCTAATTTAAATTCTGTAACTGTGGTTAACAAATAAAGAGGAATTTAGTATGTCATTTAATGGGTATGTATTTTTTGTGCAGGTATGGAGATATGGTACCGAAGACGATAGCTGGCAAAGTAGTAGGAGGTGTGTGCTCTCTCAGTGGAGTGCTCGTCATTGCTCTTCCAGTTCCAGTTATCGTTTCCAATTTCAGCCGAATTTATCACCAGAACCAACGTGCAGACAAGAGAAAAGCCCAAAAGGCAAGTTCAACTTTCTTAAAAATATGTTTAGTGTACACACCACGGGTCATTTTACATTTATCAATATCAGCAGAAGATAAATTGAGGTAAATTGTAGTAAGTGCGGGTAATACAGCACATTTGTGCCAAGAACATAGTAAGAGTTATGTCACACTATTCTATGTTGGCATTGGCACTAGAAGTAAGGATTACTCTATGTGTGTAATTAACCAAGCCTTGCACGTGCACCACAGTTCTCCTCTTAAAATACGGCCAAATAAAATTTACAGCTGAAGTAATAAACATTCAGGCAAAATCGATTTTACGTGACATAATTTTACGTTGTGATATTCTAAAGGTTAATTTTGTTAAATCGTTTCGTACGATATCTCTGCATAATTCATTTGAGTACCTGTAGAATAATATGTTACTCAAACGCGTAACTAGGATTGCCATTTGGGAGGGTCACAAATAGTTTGGGGGAGGGTCACAAAGTGTAAAAGTCGGTTATTTGTAGTCTTCGGCTGCAAATAGTCCTGGGCATAACCTATTTTTATCAATTTGGGGGAGTTGAAACACCGTGACCCCCCGGATACGCCCTTGCTGTTACTTCAAAGAGTAATTCAGTAGGTATAAATTTTTTCTTAACTGCATAAAAATATTATTCCATTTTTATTATGCAATTCGATGAAGTTAAGAAAAGAGGCCAAAAAACGCAAATTGACATTAACGTATTTACTCTGTGTTATTATGTACAGGATGGATTTATGTTGCACAAAAAGCGTTAGTGGTGCAATAAACTAATAGTTCATACGTATTATAGTTAAATAGAACATTTTTGATGTGAGTAGGTGTACACAGTTTTGAAAAATAAACCATAAAAAGATCTGTAACATAAAATTAAGGGTAGCTATATGGTTATTATTTAGCATAGTAAAAGTCACATTTACATTTAACATTCTCTCTTTTCCGTTCATTCTTTTAACCAACTCATTCCTACTGAAGAATTTTTAAGAGTATACTTTTTACCTGCTGAAAATGTTGCTAACATAGTAAATATATTTTAATCTGAAATAAATCGTGATCCCACATCATATAAAACATAGTGCTTAAGAATAATTTGAGTAATTACAGTTTGTAAAACAAAATTGTGGTAGCAGTAATATATTTCGAATTGAAAATGCCCATGTACTATTGTTGGCTTAGAATGTGAAAATGTGAGACTTAAAGGTGTGTAACAATCGAAAGATGATAATATTAGAATGTTTGGAAGCTAGTTATTGGTGAGGAAATAATTGGGAATAAGTGAGCATAAAGTGTACCATTAGTCTGGTTGAGTTGCACAGCCGCTGATTTGAGTGTGATAATATCTGTCAGTTGATGCAATGTTGATGATAATGGTGGATTATGATGTGACTATACAGAAAGCTCGGCTAGCTCGGATACGTATAGCGAAGGCATCATCTGGGGCGGCGTTTGTAAGCAAGAAGAAAGCTGTAGAGGCGAGACTGGCAGCCCAAGAGTCAGGGCTTGATATGGACGATGGTAAAGAGGAGGATATCTTTGAGTTGCAGCATCACCATCTTTTGCGTTGTCTGGAAAAAACCACCGTAAGTTCTAGAAAATCAATCTTTCTTTTCTTAACAATTCATCTACTTACTTTTACTTTTACTACTACTATGTACCACTTTCACCAGCACACTCTCTTCTCTTCTACCCAACCCGCCCCACACCCCACACCCCACAACCCACAACCCACCCACACCCCGTCCACTCAACTGATTGTGAGTGAGTAGGCAACCAAAATAGTCTCTACGCTGCGCAAATCTCTCTTTTTCTTTTTCTTCACTTCCTGTCTTTTATTTACGAGCTGCATGCCCCTTTAGTTAAACTTAACTGCATTATGCATGTCGGAGTTCACATTAATTACTGTAGTCTTCAGGTGTCGACGATTTGACAAGCAAACCCTTACCCCATCATCCACTTCTTTGTTCCACGTCACTCATCACCTCCATTCTTCTCCAGGCTAATAATACCTCACATCTCCATCAGATTCCACATAGCAAAAAATATAACGTTTCTTCCTTCTTTTCATTCTTAGCAAATACTTTTACGTCCACTAGACACTAAACCGAGCCAAAAATAAATGTTAATGCACGCTGTTTGTAGGACTATTGTCATGTAACACGCTCTTTAGTGAAATTATCGACAAGTTCTTTGTAGTTCTAAAAGTTCTAGTCCTCTTTTAATATGTAATTCTGATAGATAGAGACTTGCCACCCTTTATTAGAAAGTAAAAGTATATCTAAAGCTTGGAAATTAAAAAATTCAAATCACCTGTGAAATATTTGTAATATTTACAATTAAATTCGGTTTAAATTGACATTAACATTAATATACTATATAATATTGTACTAGGAACCTATTTAGTTTCAGGAGAGTTAGATGTAGAAATGTAAACAGTTCGATAAATCAATTCAAAATTTCTGTGTAGTTATGTTACTTACTACTAACAAGAATAACGTTCTATATAACATAACATAGAGACAGAAAATATCTATACGATAATAACGTAGTAAATAGATAGTTCTGTTGTGTAACTTTATTCACTTTCACTCAGTAATTAATAACAGATATATTTGTTCGTATAGGCATAGTGTGTTAATTAAAATCTATGGATTGTAAATTAATCAGACTACTGTTCGTTTCCCTTGTTTAGTTTTAATTACGAAAGAAAATCTCGACCGCAGAAGTGAAACGGATAAAGTTTTGTAATAGGGAGATGTTTTTACAAGAGAAGAAACCGAAACTATTAAAAGTACCTATTGATTTATTTACTTGAGCCGACAACATACTTCAAGGAAAGCTTTTGCATTAGAATGAGGTTGTAAAATATTTGTACGTAGGTACTGTTACATCTGAGCCGAAGATTGCGCAATATATGAAACTACTCAATTTAGCTCTCTCTCTGCGTGTGATCCTATTTTGAATATACACATTCAGTATACACAACGTAATGATTTATATTGCTCAATGTTCATGCTTCTATGTGAAGACTGCTATGTATGACAAAGAATTCCTTTTACTGGTAAACTGACAAAGGCACCAGCTGAAAAAACTTTGAAAACAGGATAGGGATTTTAGTATTGCAGCTTAAACGGAGATACATTTCTCCGTACTGAATCACACAAACAAATTTGAGCCTTTTGGAATACCTCCGTGTGACAAAAGAGACATGAGAATATGAGAAACACTGCGCACTGTCACCCTAGAACTAGTAAACAGCCAACTTGAGTGAAAAGTGCTCGAGTTGTCTTTAATATGGAAGTGAAAACTTTTACATTCATCACTACTGTCAAATATTATGCTGACACAGAAATTTCACGCATTTTCTTCTGTTTTTCCATCTAGTTAATTACAAAATTACCTAAAAGGTACTGGGGTGGAGTCTAACTTCTATATCAAACACAAAACTCAAAAATATCTATTAGAACACATTTTTAGCTATAGATGTAAATTAAGAAAAATTGCTTTGTCACCTTGGTTTCTTTCTTACTGATTTTGTTTTTAATTTATCAGGCTTAGCACTAGTAACAAATCAAGTTGTATCATGACTACATATATTACATAATATTTTATTTGTTTAGTAGGAATAAGCACCTACTATTATTAATGAAAAACTGTAAGAATTCAAAATATTTAAGAATTTTAATTGAATTTGCAATTAATTACAATGTAGTAATAATTATACGTCATATGATTCGATTACATTTCAATTTTTGGCAACAGTGTATCAAAAGATACACGAAAAATGTGAAACGTAAACGAATCATTAGTATAATTAGGACTGCATGGTAAGATTCGATTGACATCTCGCCCATCGGGTTCTATTTCTCATCCAACTTTTTGAAGCGCTGTAAAATAGTGCAGTGAATCTTACGGTGTAATCCTCAATTTCTCTACATCAACATTAAAGTAGTATAGTTTGTTTTGATGCAAAGCACTGTCACGCAATTTCTAAATAGGGTTAAGGTCATTAAGATCATGTCTTCATTAATAAAAATGCACATGGAACAGCTTTCTAGTTTATTTTAATGCCCAATATGTAGTACATAATGATTTTTATACCAGAATATTCCAGTACAATACTAGTTTGCAAGCACATTTTTGAAAAACGGATGACATTAGAAATGTTGATGCTTCAAATGTAAATTATTTTTGATTAAGCTAATAAATGAAAAGCTATAGTAGCATTTACAGAGCACGTTTTGTAGTAAATAGTAATTACGTAGTGAATCAACAAAGCTATCATGCTCTTTTAGTATTTACTACCTGCAAACTTCTACCTCTTAACACAGTCTGAGACATTAAGCCACTCTTTTACTTCGTGTATAAGAGTAGTGGCAAGGCAAGGGTAGTGCTCGAGAAAGGTACAAAGTGATTCCATTTAACGAAAACCTAACAGTCTCTCGATTTTCAAGTTGGGGCCGTAGCTGTACACACCGTTTTGGTGTAGCTAGCTAAATAAAAACAGGAATTTCCTTATTAATGACACTCATCACAAATTGAAATAACTCACTTGCATCAGTACTAACTTCAATAACACTTGAGCACCTCTAGCAATTTTGAAATAGTCGTGATGATGGTGACCATTCTTTTTACAAAAACATTTTTGGTACAATTACATAGAAATCTAGTAATAACAAAAAATAGATTGAGCGAATGACAACTTGATTTCACCAAACTAATACAGATTTTGTGTGTTTTTGTGTTGATGATAATTACTAGCATTTTCTTATGAAAATTGTGTGTACTGAAATGTAAAAATGGTCATTGGATTAAATTGTAAAAAAGGCAACGGAATATTTCACAGGGTTTGAAGCTTTAGTCTGCTACTTTCTGCTGAAGGACTGACCATCTAGTCAATCAACCCCAAATAGAAATGTTCGTGTTAATATTAGGTATACACCTATCGCTATAGCACTCCCGTCAGTGCACAAGCATGATACTCTAAAAATATTCTATGCTTACCGTCATTCGCATTATTTGATTCTTTCTTCCGTTTCCACCCGAGAAACATTTTTGACTAACTCATTCTGAACTTTTTGTCTTTCCACAGGATAGAGAATTTGTTGAGATGGACATTTCATACAACGGACAACCCAAGCGACCAGGTAGTCCTTCCCCTCCGCCATCTCCTCACGCTTCAGTTGGAAGTCAAACGGCTATTCTCCAACTCTGTTGTCCTGCCCGGTGTTGTCCACAGCGTTACCAGGTCAGCTCACTCTGTCTTTTCAAATCCTCAATTGTATTCATTGTATTTTTACTCTTCCAATAGTGTTGTCTGCTTATTCTTAGTCAATATTAACCATTAATCTTCTCTTTCTCTCACTTTATATAGCACTTTTCATTTTTTCTTACACTTATACTCTCAAATACTCAATTTTCTACAAAAACTTATTTTTGAAACTTCAATCACCCTCCTTTATTGAAATTATTCCAGGTTGCGTATGCTTATAATTTTAAGGTTACCGTTACATATTAGAGATATATCTCTAGTGAGTTATGTTTTAAATAATAAATATTTGCGACCAAATGCAAAAGCTAATTAATTGCACTTTTTAATATAAAAGTGGAGTAACTCATGGTAGACTTAAAGACAACTGAAAATATTCGTCACGTATTCTCTCACTTGGTATAAATATATCAAAATATTTGTTCACACTCAAAATAGAGTGATTTCCATCTATTTGGAGTCTGACACGTTGGTCGCTTATAAGGACGCTGAATTCGTCAATAATAATTGTGTTGAGTAAAATAAGCTGTTAATAAATAATGAGTACTAGGTTAGTGCCTGTGAAGTGAATGTTGAGCATTGAATACAAGTATTGAATGAGATAATTGCAGGAGAAGATGACGTTGTCGTTGTTGGAATGAAATTGCTTTGGCTGAGGAATAAGACTCATTTCATTTGATTGTGATGGAAGCCAAATGAAGGTGTCCTCATCCGAAAATAAGTTTTTCCCAGAGATTGTGTGAGACAAAAGACGACAGAGTAATAAATAGTCATAGTTGGTTGTATCTCCTGTTAATAAGTATTACCGAGGTTTCTCCAGAACTGCCATTCCATTATGCCTATTATTCAGTACATTCTGTCGAGTCTTCTCATTCCTTCCTTTCCTTCTCACTCACTCTTCTCTCTCTCTCTCTCTCTCTTTCTGTTTGGCAGGCAAAAGTCTGCACTCTCTCACCATTCCTTGTCTTCTTCTCTGCTTCTAGCAGTACATCTGAGGAAGGAAATAGTTTGAATGGAAAGCACAACGAGCTCCTCAGAAATGAGAGAGAAAGTTTTGTGAGAGTGCAAGAGCCGCTTAGCTCTCAGGCTCCCATCCAAAACTACATAATGCCAGTCATATTTCAAAGTCCGGGAGTTCCTTAATGGTTGAGCCAAGCAATTATAATAATGACATTCAAGAGACTCAAGTACACACAGGAAACCAACTCCACGGCTCTCTCCTGCACTTAAACTCACACGGGCCTACTGTGTCTTCTGCAAAAGTGGATTCTACGTACACACCTCACTTGGCCTGCCTTGGGTGGGTGTGTCAGAAGAATAGAAGACATTGTTTCACATGACCATTCCTGATGACTAAATCATCATCACATCATTTTCCATTCCACTCAAGAAACATGACGAACAGACATCAGTCACTATCCCTCTCTTTCTTCTCTCCTAGTCTTTTTGTACAATATACAAATAGAAATTTCTTCTACTTTACTCAAATCTCGCCAAAGCACCTTGTGCCCCATTTACATACACAATAAGTAAGCATATACTGTGTCAGCCATAGCTCTACCGCACTTCCACCGCTTATCATTCTCTCTTCTTTGTCAAGGCGGTGTGAGTGGCTCCAGGCTGGCAGAAATGAAAAGTTACACCTTTCGTACTATTCAGTTTCATAATCTTCTTTTCTATTTAATTCTGTTCTTATACAGAGACAGACAACCACATGCAAATGTGTGTTTTAAAAATTAGTGCTATAAAACTTCTTTGTTATTCTCTCAGTTTTCCTAAAAACCACCATCATTATCACAAGTAGGTATATGCGGAGTGGAAATACCTACTGCTGGGGAAATTGTAGCTAGAATTATACACGTTTTCCGTTTCGTAACAGTACTACTGTGAAACTCTCATCCCATTCATTCCACACTTATCATATCCGGAACACAGTTTTTATTAAAAAACTTTATAATGCTCAGTCTAGTATTTATATGACCGATATTGTTTGCAAGTGTCTCCAGAATTCTCTTTGTAGTATAAAGTGTAATTGCACTGTTGCTGCGAGTGAGATTAATGCAAAAATAGTTTTCATACAATTTGAATGTTGGTTACCTCATTACCTCCAACCGCGTAGAGTTTAACTTTAAAACGATTTCTGTATTGCACATTGAAGATGAATAAATTGTTTCGCAGTCCATTTAAATCATTGATACTGTATTACGCAAAATTGTATATAGGTACTTGGGAAAAGTATTTTGCTTTTAGTATTGTAGAAGTAAATGTTTGAGTGCGACCTAGATTTTTGATTGCGTTTACCGTGTTAAGGGGATAATTTGGTGTGATTAGCTAAAGAATGTGTCATTCAAGAGACGAGAATTGAAATTTGGGGTGAGATTGTAGTAGGCGAAAGTTGAGAAAATCTGCATGGAAGTAAAAAGAAGTTAAACACTCGCGAGGCTTTGTTCATTTTAACTTTCTCAGTGTATGCGACAGTTAGTTGTAACTTGTTAATGTATATAGTAGTTGGAAGTTCTTCTTGGTCTTTAGTTCAGTATAAGGACATGGTTTGAATCGCTACTCCCACTCTTTAGGAATAGAAGAGTAGGAGAGTTGATAAAAACGCCAGAGGCAAAAATGCCGTTGTATCTTTATCGTGCAGTTTCTATAGTTTCTACTATCAGTATTTGAAATACTGTTGGTAATAATAGTTTTAAGTATACAGATATATGGCGTCTGCAATTAAGGACATTGGTGGATACCTTAGAAATTTGACACAGGGCAAGTTCAACAAAGAGGAAAATAGCCAAAAATGCCGACATGGAAGGGAGGGGGGACAAATTCTGGCAAAAATGACCAAAATGCAAACGTCACGTTTACAAGCTATCTTGTAGACATATTATATTTTTTGTGTACATACAAATAAAACATGTCAGCACTGTAATAGAGTATTGGGTCAAACATTTTCTAATATATATTCAAATAGTACATTGGTAGTCAGACACTCCTTCTGCCCTTAGTCCTTGAACACACATTCCATCTTACTCTTTTGCCAGAGTGCTGTTATGTTATTAGTAGTTTGCCAGTTTACACATTTACAGTATTAGTAGGTACAGAAGAATAGTGTGAGAAAAATATTGCAGATGAAGTAACGGTTGTAGTATTAGCAATATAAATGAGAGAGAAGTTGAGAGTGAGACGAAGCTTTGCGACGACGGTTTTTGGAGTTTATATATAGTGTTCTGTTAGAAATCGGAGATGTGTATGAGAGTAGTGTGTTGTGTGTCGTCAACGTTGGACTGTATCTCGACTACCCCACAACGGACAAGGCAGAGTTTCTATTAATGCCAGGCTAAATCATTGTGGACAAGTTGTGGCTGCCAACATACCTTGGCTCTGAGTAAAGAAGAGAAATGGGCTCGGAGCGAAAGAAAAGTTGAGGGCGAAAAAATGTTTGTCCCACTTGCTGGGGAGCGTTTGTTAGCACAGTGTTTGTATACGTCGAGTTGGATGATTGCGCTGGCAATAAATCAATGTTACATTATCGAAGCGATTCGCAATACGAAAGCTTCAAGCAGCAACCCGTACACCGAAGCAACCAGCTCTTCAAACGCCGAGACTCCCTTACCCTTTTATCTATCCTGATTAAGTACATCGATTCTTCCTCGCTAGTTTTTCTCACCTAGATATACACTCTACCATTATACTTTGCTCTCTCGATATATTATGTTCCACTGGCACAGATACTTTACAACAGTTTACTCCAGTCTATGATAAGTAGGTAGTGTGTATATAGTCGAAGCACAGTGCGGCGATATGTCTGTATTTTATTAGAACATAATATATAGGGACTATTTCTTTGTATCATCAAATAGAAACAAAAAGCAGGTCTCTATCGAAATGCTGTGTATTATTGTGTGTGTCTTTCCGTATTTTCTCTTTCATAAGTATAACAAAATGTAACACAAATAGCTGTTCTTTTGAGTTGACAAGTCCTTCCTGTTTTTTATCATTTGAAGTTGCTCAAACGACAAATAGGACTTCCAGGGCCACATTTTTATATATTATGTGATGGTGATCTTTAGCCGTTAGCCTCGGATGCATTCAATTAACCTTAAAGATGAGTGGACCTATTTTATGGGGGGAAATGCCACATAAATAATTTCACTTGGCTAATAGGCACTCCATCCAGTCTTCTTATTTTATAGCACTATAATATAATAAGTGTATATAACTGAAATCCTTTATTTTATGACTGTGACACAGTAACATCGATATTTTGTAACCAGGGAGTATTTATTGTATACTTATATAGAATCAAAGTTATTGTTTTGTCATATTTTAGGGATATAATTGTAATAGAAGTATAAAAAAGAAAGGGATGCGATTATATTATACCTAAGTATAACTTGGGACAATAAAAATTTAATCATCACAAGATAAAAAAACGGATTTTGGGTGAATGCGAGAGGGAAGTTGAAGAATGCATCTTTGTATTGTATAAAAATAGCTGTGTCAGCAGATGACATTCTCATTCAGTCAAGTGTCATTGAGAATTCTGATTTATTTCTCAGGTTTTGTCTCACAATCAATTGCTATATCATTCCTATCAGTTTTTAGCCAATGTCCAAATTAAGGGAATTGCATGGGCT
The DNA here is from genome assembly GCA_019776165.1 of Pogonognathellus flavescens. NCBI lineage: Eukaryota > Metazoa > Arthropoda > Collembola > Entomobryomorpha > Tomoceridae > Pogonognathellus > Pogonognathellus flavescens. The sequence continues at coordinate 70,696 of JABASD010000407.1, forward strand.
AATGTCTCGTTGGATGATTAGATTGCTAATGTTCAGTTTGAGTGCAACAAAGAAAACGTGACTGGTGCATTTTAGCAGCATTTCTTACAAGTGTTACACGAATGGGCTTTTCATGTGTGGAGCTTTGTTGTTTGTTTGTGACATTTGATAAACGTTCTGTTTGGATGAATGCCGTAGAGAAGACAATGTAAGTGTATGACACGAGTACATTTTTCAGTAGATGACTCTCTCCCTTTTGAAGTGGAGGTGGTGAGAATTGCCAGGCTACTACTACTTGGCGACTTGCAAAGAAGTCTCAAAGTAAGTATGTGGTGCATTTACACCAGCAAGGCAAAATGGATGTCGCACAATTTGTACAACGTGCTTTACATTAAATTATCAATGTCACACACGTAATTTATTCTTCGTATGGACATTTCTTATTGTCTTTCCTTGTGAAATGTTAACTTTATTTATTTCCTGTAGGTACACAAATTTGCGTAGCTATAGGTATACTGTACACATATTTTTTACTTTTTGTTGGGTAAAACAGACCGTAAAAGAGATAGCTAACAACGTTATTTATTTACAGAGCTTCGTCAACACATGTTTAGCTTCAGTTTTTACAGATTGACCCCATTGTATTTTTTGCAATTTTTTCCTAAATAGCTGTGACTTGGGCTATTTTCAAAAACTGGGAAAATTCAAATTATAATGACTTTGAATCACTATTTTTAAAATAATTTCGATGATGGAAATTTTATTTTATTTACCAAGTCATTACATTACATAAATATTATCAATGTGTGCTTCGATTATCTTGATGTTTTGAAAAAAAATATTTTCACTCATTTAGTAATATAATGTCACGAAAGTTTTCAGTAAAATCATGTTGTAAATGAAAGTTTATAAAAAAACTGATTTTTTTTTTAATATTGGCTTAACATAACTAGTGATACGTATTCAAAGCTAGTTATGATACGTTTGATTCTTTCTGAAACACTGCAGAGACTTTATTTGTCTTAAGTCTTAAAAATGTGTCAAGTTGCTTGAAAAGATTTTTGAAGTTTCAAAGAAACTATGAATATAAAAAAGAGAATTTTTTGACCTGTTTCGACGTAGTAGAGTGACTGCACATGACGGGATGTAAAGAAATAAACTTGTGTGGCCATAATAAAGCATAGAATATCACAATGCATTGTTTTAGTTTAGATTAGTTGTTTCTATTTTGCGGAAAAATGTGACAATGTGACAGGAGCAATATGGAAGGGGAAGCATTTATTGCATACTTATGTATATTATTATAACCGTCGCAAAGGTACGTATAATAAATGCAAAAAGACAAGATAGCGCTAGAGTAGTGCCATTTTGAACAAAGTTGTTTTTTTCCACGAGGAAAGTTACATTATGTTGAGAGCGGCCATTGTGTTTTTGCGTACACTTTGTAAGAAAAGCTTCCACAATAATGGTCATCATTAGAAAGTCCTTTACCATAAAAGTTATTAACCAAAGTGGAGGAGACAATGATTTTAATGAAAGTTTCATGTAAGTCATCTGAAGAGTAAGCGTGAGAGTATTTCAATAATTTTAGAGGATCTTTCTACTCTGTGTTATGTCCTCCTATGCTTTACAAGGCTTTTTCTTAGAAAGAACGAAGAGACTGCCTTTTTGGCAGCCAGCTACTACTAGACAGAGCTATACTCCAACTAGATCATGATTCTTCTGCTTAGTACTCCGTCAGAATCTCCCCAATCTACTACAACTTCTACGACAGAGCGTGTAGTTTTCGTTTATAGCGACAAGATTGAAGTGCAATCAAAACAGGTAAAAAACTCTTGAAAAGGGCACGGTGCACACTTAACTTTTTTAATATACAAAACCACTATTGCATAATGCAATGCCAACTTATCTTAAGCACCAAACATGCAATGTAACCTTTACTCTTTCTAGTAGGGTTGGAAAATATCTCTGTTGGGTAGTTCATCTTATGGTTGCCGGCATTTACCTTACTTTCCTCGAACCAGTGATCCGGGATAAGACGGGGTTTTAAATATCAACGAAATGACATCGTGTTTTGTACAAAAAATCTATGCAATAATGATACGTTGTAGTATTTCTTGGTTTAAGATGAATTGCTAGACCCATGAACATCGTCTCTATGCACCTTTGCTCTTTACATTACTCCCACTCTTTTTTGCATTTGACTAAAATTCACTCCACCAGAGATTCACTACATACTACATGTAAATAAAGAATAAATACACAGACATTACTTTAAATCGACATTACAAATTACATATTCTGATTCAAATTCGGATTCGCAAAAAATATAATTTTCCTGATTCATGTTAACAATTTCATTTTCTCTTTCGTAGTAAGTTTTTGTGGTTCCTATTAAAAATATCGTTTTCTGATTCACATTTAAATTTTTATTTGTCTTGTATTTTATTTTTATTTCCCAATAATTACATCGTTCAGGATCGTTCCACTCAAATGTTTTTAACGAAACTTTTTAGTACATTCATAATTTTCACTCTTGTCAAAGAATCCGCTGCAACAAAGATAATTGACCTTTTTTACTTCATCTTACACTTGTTATTAATGAATTCTGCCAAATTCAAGGGTTATAAATTTTTTGCCAACTTAAAGCTCTAACTTTATTTAAAAGTATTAAAATGTTTATTTTTATGAACATCAAGTTTTCAGACTCCTTACAAAAAGAATATATTTTATATCTGTATTCACAAGTAATGTTGATCAGTATTTATTTCTTTTGCATAAAAACTTGTGGAAATATTTTCGCAATTAAGTAACACACGTGAATACAATTCTATTGAACAGTTATATAAACAAGTTTCCTTGTTTTCTCTCCGTAAGTAACGAACGTATGTGCATTTCTCACGATGTACAGTAATCAAGTGAATATTTACCAATTGTCACGTAACAATTTGCAGACTTAACTAAATGGAAGTTGAAGTAAAGTGTCTGCAGTCTTGGTTTATGTGAAAGGAATTGTAGCAAATACACGTGGGACATGAACGAGCCTATATAATAATGTATTTCGTAGCCGTAACATATAGCGATAACATTTTACTTGCACATGTACCTACACAAGAATAGTAAATATTATTTAGATTCATTAGTAAATGGTTCGTATGTAGTGGGAAAGGAAAATAGTAAAGTAGAAGACGGGGAAAGACGTTGGTGACGGAAATAGAGAAGTTGAACGAAGAGAAGCAGATGGTCCCAAGTGTTTTAGGCGGAATAACGACGCGTTAGGAGCGACACTTTCACCTGTGTCTTAGTCAGTCTCTTGTCTTTGTGTGTGCCCCATGTGTAGTGTATTATAACACGCTGTGCATCCAAATCGAAGAATTAGTCAAGTTCTTTGTTTGGCATTCCATGGACTCGTTCACGGCCTTCCTAAGATCTACACAGAGTCCTTATGAAACCTGTGGCTGACTAAAATCAATTGAACCTACTTTCACTTTGAACCAGTCCTCAACTTTCACACTGTTCTCAATATTATTACCGTCATAATATTCGCCAATCAACCCAATGCACCTCAAAAGGAACAATTTAATAGTGCAAAACCTCCATATACATACATATAAGTCAATAAAGCCACTCTTTCCTGACATTACCAAATGTCTGCCAAACTTAAATTCTATTATATGCCAAATTAATATATATACCCAATGGACAGATGCATACTCCAATATGTAGAGAATTCATATCTAATATAATAATATAATAAGTATGTCATATGAAATCCAAATCATTGTGTTTCACATTCCACACTGTGCTATTTAAGCCTGAATTTTCTATTATTTAAGAGTAAAACGTGCTTTTCGTGTAATTATAATGTAGGTATAGTTAGGTATGTCTATTTTAAATTCTAAATTAGTTTTTGACAAAAGCTATTTAATTTTAAAATGCATACTGGTGGCAGTAGTCGTATGGTGCATTGTTAGAGTAGGGAAAATATATTCGTTTATAGCAGGTAATTATTTGTACAGAGGTAGAAGAGGATTTTATTTTATGCCACGATTTAATTAACATGGATTGCATTCATACATTTGTATGCGGGATATCTTAAAATTAGTAAAATGTTTGAATGAAATTTTTGTGCGTGTTAAAAAATATGCTTTGAACGTGCAGCAAACTGTAAGTCCTATATACTAAATGTAAAACTGTATTCCAAATTTTCAAAATTTACTTTTTCAAACTTTTGAAGCTATAGCTGATTTAAATTCCTAGAACCGTGAAAGTGCTGTCTAGGATAAAAACTCGTCAATAATTTTTATTATATACAGGAACGTTTCATTAAGGCTCCTTGTTCCGCAATAAATAAATAATTTCCACTTGTATAATTCAGTAGGTACTTACGTTTCATTGTTCATTTGGTACATTGCATATCACAATCTGTTTTTGTTTATTGTTTGTTGGTTAAGTGTTTCATAGAAAACAAAGAAGAGGTGGCTTAATCAAACAACGTAGTTGTTGATATGATATTACTCTGTCTCTGTGTCCATCGGTCCGTCTGTATGCTCGGCAACTCAAGAACGGTTTGAGCTAAAGACCTCAAATTTGCTACACATACTATTGAGGTTTTGTTCGAGGTTAAATTCGCAGATGAGGTCGATCGGTCAACTACTTTGTTACCTTTGACACTTTAACTTTACCTAAATAAATGATAATGGTCCATCACTGCAGAAAATTCACAACTGCGAAATTCAATGTTAAAATGAAATTGACATTTGATTCTTTCAACATCTACCACACAGGCTCGATGGTACACTACCTTGTAACAGTTGAATTCCAACCATTGAAAAACATTCTGAAAATTAAATAAATAATACTATATTTCGTATTACAGTAATGTTGCGAAATGTTGCGAAAATACGTTGTTTATTTACATCCGCGTGTTGCCCGGTTTATTATTAATATTGAAATGAAGAGAAGACTGGTTGGAGGTTTAAATGATGCATGCTGCATTGTTCTTTTGGGGAAGATAACCTTGGGGCATAGAGATTCGACAGAGACACAGTGGGTCGAGTGAAGTGGTTTGGTGGTGGGGAGGAGGCAGTGGTAAATATATGAATCTCTCTTTGGCTTGACACTAATTGTAAGGAGAGAGTAGTAGCATGATGATTGATCATTCTGCCTTTCCACTTTTACTCTGACAAGAATTCTTCATCTAACTTGTAGCCTAAGCCAAAGTCTTCTGATAACTTCCGCTCTCTTCAGTCATCATCATCAATTACCCCATCTCTGATTCCCTTCTCAGCCGCAGTTTCTTTTCTACTCCTTTCCCCTTTCCCAACGTTTCTAGACAAAGATTATTTTAATTAACCTTGGTCATAAACTGACATTTATATTGAATCACTCACTACTTTATTTCAACTCACTAACTTTCAAACCATCCTCTTTAAAACAGATTTAGCACAGTTAACTTACTTAGAAAGTTATGTATACTTGTAATAAGGGCCTTTGCATTATAATGGATATCTCTTGAGCCTATATTGAAAAATCGTTTACAGTATGCCTCCGTAATACTAAATTCAGATATTTGAGATGCTGATATGTATAACCAATTTGTTTTCGTATCTGACTAGTAAAATGTAAATTAAATTATGCATTATTATGGATGGTTAAATGGGCACATTCTGTCTGTCCGTCTGCATGCACTCGTAACTCAAATTCAATTTGAGATAATTCATTTAAACATACCGTAATTTTAATAGCTAGTGTCAGTAAATTATTCATTTGACACTATATTTCCTATTTCTTATCCAATTTGTTATGATTTAAATCAAACACATTATTGCTTACGAACTTTTTTGGCACGTTTCCAATGATTTACTTCATTTAATATGAAAAATCGTATATGCAATCATATATTTTCACCAATATTCTCTCAAGTATTAAATACTTGAATATGATTAGAGATAGGGCAAGTTTTATTAATATGAAATCCACATTCAACGCAAAATTGTATTCTCATATTTTATCGAAAAATTCTTTGTTTTGCCTTTTATCAAATTTTTTATGATACAGGAAAATGCTCTGAAGGCTATAAGACCATGCACGCAGATTGAAAATGTTTGGTTTGGAGTCTGAAAATGCATCATCTGATCAGATTTAATACACTTAGTAACTGTGGAAGTTCTTACTTTAAATAGGAATTTAAAAAATTCAATTCCACCGAGAATCCCCCGGAGAGATTTACATTATCCATGTGTTTTTACTTTACCTTGACGTCAACCAGTCAACTACGATCTACATTTTACGGTTGTATGACAAAATGTAAAGTGTAGTATGGTAATCTGGTAGCGACATGTTTTTTATAGTTACACAAGTAGTTTCGTACTTAAAGTGACTTAGTATTTTTGTTGCGAAAGTATTACACTTTTTTACACAGATTAAAACCATGCATTATTACAATGCCAGGATTCGTTTCTTGACTCATGGCCAAAACCTTTTCCCGCTGCCCCATCCACAATTCCGACCAAGTGGTCCAACATTCCCAAATTATGAACAAAGAAAATCAGCAAAAACTTTCTTGTATGTGACAAAAAGGGAGTGCCGTTATTTATGGAGTCGCGATTAGGAAGTCGGTCTAACTGTTGTTGATACTGTTCCTTCGCCAACCGCAACCCCACCCAGCTTGTTGAGTTCAGAACAAAACCGACAAATGTGTGCCATAGCTTCCAAAAATGAATTTAACCTTTAAAACAAATGACACTGAATAGGATTTACTGTTGCACTCCACGGAAAATAGAAAATACATTCGTCTGTCTGTCTTGTAAGAGGATTAGTACTTTTGAAGTGGCTCTTGTAATTATTTAACATCCAAATCCATACATTTACCGAATACATCACTAATCAGAGTACACATCATGACGAATGAGGAAGGACATGCATTTTTGCATGATGATGACGCATTGAGTCAAGTCAGGTGCTTAATTGATTTCCATTTCCATTCACATCTTTTCTCCGGTGGCTTGATTGCTGCAGGAATGACCCACATTTTTTCATTTCGTAGCTATATTTAGATTTTGCAGCTCTACCTGCGTGTATTATTTCCAATTCGTAATGGAAAACAGTACATGGTACATTGGCACGATTAACATCTAGTCCGCTCTGCGTAAACTTGCGTGTGCGTCGTGAATTATGGATTTTAGAACGAGCTGAAAATATTTATAGCACTGCCAGTGTACTTATTTATATTCATAAGTGTAAGTAATGTTAAAGTGTATATAATTGCAGTTTATAGAATGTTATGCGTATTACACATACAAACCACATTTATTTCGACTTTATTTGACGCACTTGCAACTATAGTGACGTCTGTATGTGACGTATATTTATATTTTTTCTAAATATTGAGGATATTAATACAAATGTTTACATTTGATGAAATAATGGAGTAAAATATGGCGGTGGGGAGATTAAATGCCTATTTGGTTCGAAAAGGTATATGTGTTTATGGGAAAGAATATGCGAGTATATTTACTAGAATGATTCTTCAGAGAAAAGGTGCAGATCATTTCTAGTATTAATCAGTCCTGTTGATAAGAATTGAACAATGTACTCTGCAATTTAGTGTATGCAGAAGGAAAAGTGTTGAATTAAGATTGAGATTAAAAATAAATGATAGATCTTAAGATCAGTGTTGTGGCTTGTCATTAATGATTTGTGTTGGTATTTGTGATTTGTAGAAGCACGACCGTCGTCACAGTCAAGAATTGGGAGGTGATCCTGATGAGCTGAATGACATTCAGATTCGACTAAAATCTGATCGTGTCGGTGGATCCGGTGGGGCTCACCCTGGGAGCTCTTCATCCTCCGCCATCAAAGTGACATCCACTTCCGGTAAAGGAATGATGGCAGACTCAGCCTCCGTTTTGTCTTCGAGTCGCTTAAATGCCACTTCCAGTCCAGTGACAACCGTCACTGCCGCTTTGGTCACCCTTCCGTCTCCCGCAACGGTAGAAATGGAGTCGAGAACGCCTTCACCTCATCGGGCACCTTCATCGTCAACAATTGGCGGTGGCGGTGTTGGAAGCAGTACCTCCCCGGGAAAACAAGCTGTCGTTCGGATCTCAACTTTGTGAGTTACTGCTGAGTGCGCTGAGCTGACTGAGACTGCGAGAGCATCTCAAGCTCAACAACAATCAGCGACTGCAACACTCTGCGTCTCACAGTCAATTTATTTATATCTATACACAACACACATGAAAACAGATACAATACGATACAAAAATACAACATATTATTATTATTACTATTATTACGATTATTATTATTATCAGTATCAGTAGAAGATTATTATGATTATTATGATTATTCCTATGATTATTAATATTACTACTATTACTACTACCACTACCTACTACTGGTATCTTCTGGTGACTGGCGCTTATTACTTCCGTACGATACACACATTCATACTGATATGATAGTAATAATTATAATATATAATATAATCATACCAATGGTATTATTAATAATTATCGGTAATTAACCATAAGATATATGATAGTTCATAAGTTATGATTATTATTAAGGTAGTTATTACACTAATTAAAAATAAGAGTAGTATATACTATATGAAGAAGAGTAATAATAATAAATAATAATAGTATTACTCCACAGCAGATACAACAAGTACGTTATAATCCTAAAAAGGTATTATTATATTATGCATAAAGTATACATGTATACTAATTACACTCCTCCTTCTAAATTACACTACCATGAACGACCTACAGTATAAAGACACTCTGGGTTGATATAATCAGCAAAAAAAGTGTTGGCTTGATTATGTGTTTAATAACTGAACCGAGTCGCAACAACAATGTCATTTCCTGAACATTTTTACAACTAAAAAGTGCCGCAACAGGACACATCAACCACTATACTAGATCTTGAATTTCTTTGTGACGACTACTTTCACATCCAACCTTGTAATGTAATATTGAAATAAAAGAAAAGCGAAAGGAACTCCAATACTATTCTCTAAACTAAAAAAATAGCATTAAAACATTATCGAGTCTACTTGTCCGTTTCAACAAAAATATTACAACAATTCTACACATTTTTTTGTATTTGTTCCCAACATCTATAAGGCATTACCAAGATAATAATTTATGTGCATAATGTGCTAATGTGTCAATTCATACAACAGTGCCACGTAAATCAATTAATTCATGACTTGTATAAATTACAACAGAATTAGACAAATCATTTGTAAAGTTCATTTGGTGAATAATAGCAGGGCAACTTGATAATAGCTACTACTACCTACATCGGTAATATAGAACTATTCAGCTTTTAGGCTCCACGGCAGTTGGAAGTTCACTTTACGCTTTACTAGCGTAACCAAAGAGAGACCTTCAAAAAGTTTATTTAGCTACAATATCTTACAGCTATACCTAAGCAAGACTTCTCTACTTATTTCTTTCGACTAGTTCTTGAACAAGAAAGTGCAGCGACGCAAATAGATACTTTCGCTGTATAACTGTAGCGAAATAGTTATGACATGAATATTATGTTGCTACGTTATCTCTAATAAATACAAACCTCAAAACAATCTATCTAAAGAATATACCTGAAACAACATAAACGTATCTATCTTTCTTTCTGTA